>PVJH01009758.1:0-77272 GCA_004026705.1 Nesogale talazaci | reverse complement strand
AGATCAGGAGCACTCTTTACCAACCTAAGACAGGCCATGGTGACATTAGAAGGCCATTGACCGATGACGGGTAAGGACTGAGTGTGTGTCCTGACAACCTAAGACAGGCGGAGTTCCCGGGAGGATATTACTTGAAAAAATAAAAAAGGGGGACCTGTCAGGAGCCCTCCGGCTCAGACATGCTTGACCTGGCTACAGGGCGGATATGCCTGAACTCTGTTGCAGTTTGTTGCCTGGGGTTTGTAGTTTGTCGCCTTTGTAACTGTAAACAGCCCTGGCCTCTGAAGCCAGACTTGCAGCTGTGCTGCCATTCACTTGTTAATTTTGAATATCACGATATGCTAATTGCCTAAACTTGCTTGCCCTATAAAACTGGCTTACTTCTCACAAATCAAAAAAAAAAAAAAAAAGAACCCCACCCCATCCCAGAAAAGATGTAACTACCGACACAACGTATGTATGTATGTATGTATACATTATGATGAGTGCTGTATGAGTCCCCAATAAAATGAATTAAAAAAAAAAAGACTAAAAAAAACCCATAAGATTTTCATGAGGAAAATTACACAATACTATTACAGGAAACCACGTGTAACCTCAACAAATGTCCAAATATCCTATGCTGATGGATTGGAGTACTTGATATTGTAAATATGTCAGTTTTGCCTAAGGCAGTTTAATGCAATCCTGATAAAATTGCTATTATCTTTCTTCAAAGAACTGGAAAAACTGATTCCCAACTTCATATGGAGTAGGAAGAAGCCCAGAATTAGCAAAGAACTCTTCAAGAAGAACACAGTGGGATGGCTTGTTTTACCTGATGTTAGCACTATTAAACAGCCACAGTCATCATAACCACATGATAATGGAATAATTACACATACTCAGATCAGTGATAAATAACTGAAACCCAGTAATAAAATCATTAGCATACAGACAACTGATCTTTGATGAGGGCCCAACAAATATCAAATGGAAAGCAGATGCCTTCTTCTACAAGTGGTACTGGAAAAAATGGATATCTGCCTGCAGAGAAATGAAGCAAGACCCTTATCTCACTTCATGCACAAGAATAAACTCAAGGGCAATCACAGAACTCAAGGTAAAAATTCAAATGAGGGCCATCATTGAGGGAATTGGGACAAGAACTTTGGCAGAGGGAATACATAGGCTATCAGAAATAGAACACAAATACAGATGAGTCACAAATTGACAAGAGGAATGTAAAGAAGATAAAATATCTGTGTACAGTGAAAGAATCCACCAAGACAAAAATAAGTGAACCCAAGGACTGGGAAAGCATCTTTAGCAAAGGCACATCAAACAAAGACCTTATAACTGAAATCTACAACATTTTGCTAGCTTCCAAAAAGAAAAAAAAAACTGAATTGCTCACTGAGGAGATGTCAAAGGACCTGAACAGAAGTTTCATAAGGGCAGAAAAGCAAAGGGACAATAAACATTTGAGAAAAATGTTCTTAATCATTTGCCTTAAGAGAAGTGCATATTAAAACAATTATGAGATACCACCTAACACCATCAAAGCTAGCTCAATTAAAAAAATCAGAAAGCAACAAGTTTTGGAGGAGCTATATGAGATAGGAACTCTTTCTGACTGCTGGTGGACCTGTAGGTATGTACAACCACTATGGAAATCAATTTGGCTATACCTAAAACAAATGGAAATTGAGCTGCCATACCACCCAGAAATCTACCCAAGGACATATATCCAGAAGAGAAAAGAAAGAAATCACGGCCAGACATCTGCTCACTAATGTTCATCACAACACAGTTTGTAATTGCCAGGAGTTGGAAACAACCCAAATTTCCACCAACTGATGAAGGGATTAAAATGCTGTGATGCATACATATGGTGGAGTACTACACAACCCTAAAAAACAGTGATGAACATATGAAGCATCTCACTGCATGGGAAGAACTAGAGGAAATTATGCTAAGCAAAATAAGCCGAGCACAAAAAGACAAGTACAACATGATTCCACTGATCTAAACTTAAAAAAAGCAAAAGGGGAATAGGGCAAAAGCTACTGTATACAAGCATTCCTTGTGTGAGGTCCAGGTAGTAGGCCAGGGGTCAGACCAAATCCAGAAATACATATGGTAACCAATTACAAGGGAGGAGAGAAAAAAAGACATGGATAGCAGAGGAACAAGGCACTACCTCCACACAAGGGGAGGATGCTGTTCATATCTCCACAGGAAAAGAGGGGCCAGACCTCAATCCAGGGCTCTAAGATATGCATACAACTCTCTGGCATGAAGCAGGACACCAATAGAGGTCTGAGGGGCCAGCCCCAATCAGACCAGCCCCAATCCCAACTACACAAACAATTCCTCCTCCCCCCAGAAGAATTCACTTCAGAGTACAGCATTGAACCTACAGCTCCAGGAGAGGGACATGTTTGATTAGAGCCCATAGGAATAAATGAAGGGGGAGGAAAAGAGAGTGGAGCACATCCTGACCCACCAAGACCTGAGGATAGAATTCCTACTCAGAGTGGCTAATGCACAGAGAAGATCACAGAGTCTCCTTGCCTACAATGATGTCCCACACTGACCCCTAGCACTCCAGGGGACAATACTAAAGACACAGTGCAGGAATTGAGCACCCCACCACAAAGAGATGAAACACTAATAGCGTGCAGTAGAACAGCAAGGGGTGCAGAGCAACAGAGTCCCCAGTGAATACCAAAAACAGACTTTGGAGCCAGGTTGTGGCACCCCATAAGACACAACCAGGAAACACTCCTAAATTTCAACAGACTAGAACTATTTTAAATGTTTTTGTTGTTGGTGGTGGTGGTTGTTTTCTTGTTGCTATTGTTCTGCTTTTGTTTTTTGTTGCTTTGTTTTTCTCTGTCTTGTTTTTGTGCATATGATTATATCTGTAGGTTAATTTTGAAAAGATAGGATGGATAAACAATCTGAAGGACTAAACAGTAGGACCCGTGGTTCCGGGGGGGACATGTGAGTGGGAAAGATGAGGGAAAGGAAGGGGTGTTAACAAACCCAGGGACCAGGAAATAAAAAGTGATCTAAAATCAATGGCAAGGAAGGTGTAGGAGGTCTGTTAGGACTTGATCAAGGGCTATGTAACCAACAGGAATTACTGAAACCCAAATGAAGGTTGAGCATGATAGTAGTACAAGAGGGAAGTAAAAAGAAATAGAGGAAAGAATTTGGAGGCAAAGGGCATTTATAGAGGTCTAACTACAGGCATGTGCATATGCAAATATATTTATATATGATAATGGGAAATATATCTATGTATACATATTTCTAGGATAAGTATTAAGGCAGCAGATGGACATTGGACCTCTACTTAAGTACTCCCTCAGCACAAGATTAATTTGTTCTATTAACCTGGAATTTCACGATTCTCGCTTTCCCAACATGATCACCAAAGACAAAGCAAGTACATAAACAAATGTGGTGAAGAACACTGATGATGCCTAGCTACCAAAAGATATGGGGTCTTAAAGACTTGAAGAAACAAAAGCAGTCATCTAGCTGAGAAGCAACAAAGCCTACATGAAATAAGCACACCAGCCTCTGTGATCATGAGGTGTCGAAAGGAGCTGGTATCAGGCATCAAAGACCCAGAACAAAAAAATTCTATTATTGGGAATGTGGGGGAGTATGGAGTGGTGGGGAACCAAAGTCCATCTGTAGGCAACTGGACATCCCCTTAAAGAAGTGTCACAGGGAGGAGATAAGCCAGTCTACTTGCAGTATATCATGAAGCATACAGTTTGCCTCTAGTTTTTTAATGCTTCCTTCCCCCACCCCACTATCATGATCCCAATTCTACCTTAAAAGTCTGGCTAGAACAGAGCATGTACACAGGTACAGATAAGAGCTGGGAACACAGGAACCCCAGGATGGATAAACCCTTCAGAACCAATATTGAGAGTAGCTATACAAGGAGGTTAAGGGGAAGGTGGGCGGAGATAGGGGGAATGGATCACAATGATCTACATATAGCCCCCTCCCAAGGGGAACAGACAATAGAAAATTGGTGAAGGGAGACATCGGTCAGTGTAAGACATGAAAAGATAATAATTTGTAAATTATCAAGGGTTCATGAGGGAAGTAAGGTGAGAGAGGGAGTCGAAGAATTGAGAAGCTGGTACCAAGGGCTGAAGTAGAAAGAAAATGTTTTGAAAATGATCAGGGCAACAGATATACAAATGTGCTTGACACAATGGATGGATGTATGGATTGCGATAAGAGTTGTGTGAGCCCCCAATAAAATGATTTTTTAAAGTACATTTGCTTCATAGAGTGTCTAGGTTTGAAAATGTTAGGAAGGCAAGCTTTATCTTTTCTCATGGAGGGGCTAGTGGGTTTGAAATAGAGACCTTTTGGTTAGCAGTCAAATATTTAACCACTACCTTACCAGGGTTCCTCTTGGAGTATTATTGAAAAGAAACAAAACAAAAGCAAGCTAACTGTAATTCCAAATCATAGGGCATCTGAGATTGTAAATCTTTACTGAAGCAGACAACCCCATCTTTCTTTCTTTAAAAGTTTTATTACACAGGGTTAGTCAATCACTTGTAAAGGGGAATTCATGTGTTTTTCTTGTTCAGAGGGTTTAGGTTGGTGTTAGATTAATTGATTTTTGAATTATTACAACATTACTACTTAAAAGAATCTATTAAGTGATAATACCAAAAGAGGCTATAAACAGATATTGATAATATTTAATATTTTATCAGGAATTCTTACACAATTGTAAGCTCTTACACAACTTACTCTTACACAACTCTTATAGCAATTGTAAACCTATTAGATCAAGCATAATTGTACAATTATTACCATCATCATTTTGAAAACATTTTCTTTATTGAAATCATTAATATCAGCTCCTTTTTATCCCCTCCCGCCAGCCCTCCTGGAGCTCTTATTCTTATATAATAAATGCTTATTATTGCTATTATTATTTGCCATATCTTACACCATCTGCTGTATCCATTCACCTGTTATTCATTCCCCTTAAGTGGAATTATACAGTCGTCATCTTTGCTCTTGATCCACTTCCCTCCTCCCCATACTCCCAGGGGATATTTGCTCCCATTACTATTTCTGATGGGCTTATCTATCTGGAATTACATTCATTAGATTATCTTCATTATATAAATGAATGTACACATGTCTATCAAGATTACTAAGGTTAAACTGAGGCCAAAATAGTAAATGCAGAAAGTATTAAAGAACTTTAATATTAATACTATACTAGAACTTTAACATTAATACTATACTGCACCCTGGATATATCTTCCCTCCTATTGGACCCTATTGTTAGCGACTGTCCCACAGGTGGACTTGGTGTCTATACTTTGTCTATACTTCTTTATATTAATTTGATTGCTTGTTTGTGTACTTATAATAACTATTCCTATCAACTCCTCATGATCACACAGGCTGGAATAATTCTTTCATGTGGGGTTTGTTCCTTCCCTGCTAGATGGATACATGTTTGACTACAAGTCTTTAAGATAGATGTTATTTCTTTTAATAGCCAGGCACCACCAGCTTTCTCCACCACATTTGCCTATGCACCCCTTTTGTGTTTAGTGATCTTATGGGTGAGTTTCATACATTGTCACGTTGTTAGAAAAAAACAGTGCTAACGTCCCTCACTATGATTATGTCTCTCTCATTACTGGCTCCTCACACCTCCCCAGAATCTTCAGTTCTGTTGCTTGGGATTCTTTCTTCTTGGGATTGCATACCCTGCCTATGTTATATATAGATAGACACCAAAAGAGGGGGGGGGGTGAAAGAAATGGAAAAAGAAAAAAGAAGTCATGCAAATAGTTCCAAGTCTGTTGCCTTGACCATAGTCTTTCTACTATGGAGTCACTAGTGGATTTGAACTAATCATCAGTGGTTAGTCGCTCAATGTATAAACAACAGTGCTACCAGAACTATGATATAGATGTGTATGTCTGTGTGTTTTAAATCATTAAGTTATAGTAAATTTTTCAAAAATACTATAATCCATTTTAATTATACCCTTTGAAAATAGGAAAATATCACATTTTCCTAAGCCTATCTTCTGTGTGCTTTATAGGATCCTTTTGAGAACTATTATTTTTGGGGGGGCATCACTGCCCTCACGTGGTGGGAGTAGGAGGCCCAGCCTTTGCTCCATGGAGCTGGAATAGAACCTCCATCCCAGTGGGCCGCAGTCCCACACACAACCACTACGCCACCGGGGCTCAGCCCCCTTTTGAGAACTATTTTAGGATAATATGTCCCTTTAAAAGAGCTCATAAATTTATCTTGAGTCCATTTTTCAAACAGACTAACTTATATTAAAGTCTTCTGAGTATTTCTCAAAAATCCAAGCACAAAGAACAGAGCATATATCAGTATAATTAGCAGCTTCTCTGGTTCACATCCTGGAGTTTGTAGAACAGATTTTAAGTGACAATTCAAGAGAGGATTTTATTACCTCAGTAGCTTAATTTGGAAAGAGAGAAGTTCAAACAATATTATGAGAACAAGATGTTAATGTATGTTATTAAGAGCAGCAGCAAACAAGGGAGCAAAAGGTATTATAGCAGTTTGATCGCATGAAATAGAAATTTGATCTTATAGTTTCTTATTCTATTCAATTCATTTAGAAACAGTACCATGCAGTGAAGTTACCACTAATGTTCTAGACTGACTTTTAAAAATATGTGTCAGCATTACAAAAACATGCAGACATAATGACAAAATTATATATTCATATAATAGTTTTGGGTACCTGAAGGTAGTCCTGTTCAGTTCCTCATTTTATTAAAACTGAAAAAAAAATCTATTGCAAAAGCGCACGAAATCTAAATGCACAACGAGCTCAAAAGGCCTGATAAAACCTGTAATGCATGCGTTACTGAATAATATGAGTTTAAATCTAATGGGTTGAGGCTTGAATTCTATCAAATTCAGAATGCCAGGCCTGAGAATATTTTGTTTCAGGATCACCAAACTTTATTTGGCAACAAACTCACCATAGTGCTTAAAATCTCAGCTGAAATGTAACTAAAAATAAAATGCAACAATAAATCTTAAAGTACATTAATTCAAGGAAGTGGAGCTCAATTTAAGAGATATTTTACTTGGGAAAACTCCCAAGAATCTGAGAAGCTGGTAATCCCATATGGCTCTGAGATACAGAAGCCTGAGTCTATGATGTCCTGGGGGGTGAAGTGTGGGCATGGGGAGGTGAGCCTCAGAGGTTAATGCATCTTCTAATGCTACCTACTTCCTGCCAGAACATGTCAAAAAGCAAGACTGGGTCTCCAAAAATTGTTGAAGGATATTTAAAAACTGTAATTGATCACCAGATTGTGAACTTGTAAATTATTACAAGGTACAGAAAATGCCATAGGCTTTGATGTAGAAGTTTGGAGAAATGTAGTCATTAGTCGTACACCATTAACTATATGTCATACACCAGTTAACCTACAGACAGGAGCCAGCCTGTAAGACAACATTTTGTAAATCTGTTTTAACTCCTCTTTTAAGGATAGCAGCAACTTGTGAGAAAACATTAATTCTGAAAACAGCTGCAGCTCTGCTTTCATTTACCCCATCCTTCCTGAGTCAGTGCAGATTAACCCTCTACTGTGAGCTCAGCTTAAATTTCTCTTATTTTTCAAGGCTTTAAGTGCCAGGCAAAATGGCATTCATTCTATACCCTGAGTAGAATCCTCTTCTATTCGGATCATTTCAATTTCTGGATCAGTTCTTCAAGGTCTATCATTCTACAATCCTAGATATCCTCCCCCACCCAGTATAGTCCATCAAAATAGTCCATGGTTCCTATAACTCTTAGGAAAAGAAAGATGCATTGGCAAGCAATGCCTTCCCATGACCTCTCTGACCAGCTTTGCTGAATTTCAATATGTACCTCAATTGCACCCATCTCACCTAGCTTCTCTGCAGGAGAAGGGACTCCTGAGCCTACCACAGAACTTATCACATAGTTCACACTGCACTGCCTTGCGATTTTCTTTTCTGACTCTAACTACAATGCAGCCTCATAATGCCTAGAACCAATGAGCTTTATAAGACTCCAAACAACATCTGAGATTTGATTTTTAAAAGAAAATCAAATATTTGCTTAATGTCTAAAAAGTGAATGTTATGATAACTTTATTAATTCTTAAATTTAGTATTCATAAAATTTCCATTAGCTCTGAAAGCAATTTGTAGCTAGGATTTTTGCACATTACAGGAATTCTCAATTACAGGCAATGATGACTAAGGAATCACAGCCAAGTGTATATTAAATTATAAGTAGCCAAATAATTGTAAAAGCAAACAAGAAATTATTTCGCATTAATCCATAAAAACAGATGCTTCATGTGGAGTGTGAATATATCTTAATATTATTAATATGATATGTGATGAGACCTTACTCTTACAGTATCTCTGGTGTATAGATGTAAAAATGGTCATTTCCATGTGTCTAAATCTATTTTGTATCCCTGTAAAGAAAGACCAAGCAGATGAACTAGTACAAACTGGTTTTATAAGTAATATGGGTTAGAAGAATGACTGACAAGAAAGCTAGCAACCTGTGTGGGAATCATACAGGCATTTACATGCAAGAAATGTACAAGTTCTACTCTTGGCCCAGACACAACTCAGCAGAATATGCACATGTGCATAAGTAATCTTAAAAGGACACAGCTTGAAATATAGGGGTTGGGGAAACATATGCATGTGTATGGTAAACTATATAGTTTATATAGCGTGGCTATGTGACCTTAGAAAGTTAGTGAAATATCATGTTTTTCTTAACAGTCAAGGAAAAAGTAGAAAGGACACACACAGATGAATGGAGAAGAGAAAACTCAGGGGGAAAAAAGGGAAGAAGGAAGAGAAAGACAGTGCAGAGAATGAAGCATGACACTTTCGATGGAGAAAGGAGAGAGGGAGTAAGAGAACACAATCTAATATTTTATCATATGTTTCTCCTGAGAAATATATAGATTGCAATGCCCTCAGGAAGCACTTTCACATGATCTATGTAACATTCCAGCCAAGCAGGCTGTTTTACAACAATCTTCTGAAGCCATACTCAGAGAAGATGTGAGAGCTGGGTCTCACAGGGCATATGCAAATCATCACTTAGATTTGCTCTGAAGGCTTTACATTTTGAAGCCCTGTGATAGAAATAATTTTTAAAAAGAAAGAGAAAAAATTGCAATCATTTTTGAAGTGAGACATGGATACATGGGCAAGAAAACACATGAGGAAAATTCCAATGTCTTACGAACCAGTGCAGAAACGCTGAGTACCAATGTGTCCTCTATTCAGAAGATTTCTGGTCTCAGCCTTGGATTTAGAATCAATGTTTTGGAATTCTCAATTCTCAGCGAGAAGTTAATTAAGTTCTATGAGCTTCATGCAAGGCCTATTTTAAAAATAAGGATAATGATCTTTGGATTGTTGTTCACAGATAATACATGTAAAACATTTAATTGCTTACTAAATATAATTACTGCTATTATTACTTAGTAATACTATTTTCAAGGAAGGGTCCTTGGTGGCACAGAGTTTAAAGCTGATGGAATGTTCAAAAATCACCCTCTTTGAGAGAAATAATGTGGCAGTCTGCTTCCACAAATGTCCCAGCTTTGTGAAGCTTAGGATTCTGTTCTCCTTTGTGCTTTAGGGAGTCTGAGTCAGAGTCAACATGATGAGAAAGGATTACGGGTTATATTAGTGTTATTAAAGAACGAGTCAATGTACTAAATAGTTATTGTAGTGGTCACATCTAGATTAAAAAGGACCATTCCAACTTGACTTTAGGGACCTTTCTCTAGACAATACAAAATAGACACAGAGGATCTAGAGCAGTGTATTCCACAGTAGATGATATTGTTTCCTGGGGAGTATTAGCATGAGCCAGAGGGATGACAAAAGCAAATACCTACTCTTTATCATGGGCTATAGGCTCTAATACAAACAATGTTGATTGCCAAATAGATGCACATATTTTTTTTTTCCTGAAACAGAGCAGTAGACCAAATAAATTTGAGAAGTTATGGTCTAGGGAACAATGAGCATTTTGTATTAATTTATGTGATAATTTTATTATATCATATACTATTCCTCATAGGAGACCAGTATTAACACAAGGGCTTTCAGGCAGTAAAATGGACCAGGAGCTAATCAAAAGTGACCAATCACCCTGATGCTGTCTAGGGCTGTTCCTGTTTAGCACTGGGTGTATTCCACATTAGAAAACTCCAATTGGGGGCACATCTGGTCAATGAGTTATCCTAAACCCTGTGCATGTCACGTAGCTTAATGATTGTCTTTGAATAAGAAATTTACATTTAGCCTCAATTTACTCTATTGTGAAAACTCTTCCAAAGCACGTTATGTCGATGAAAGATAAAGAGCTTAGCCTGAGCTAGAAATGCATTTCTCAATTGTTGTTGAGTCTGTTCTAACTCAAGGTGATCCATTTGTATTAGAGAAGAACTTTATAGGTTTGCCAATGGCTGAGCTTGGGGAAGTAGATGGCCCAATGTTTATGCTAAAGTGGTCTGGATAGACTTGAACTTGTGGACTTTTAGTTAGGAGCCAAATGCATTAACGATTTCCAACCTGCTTTATTCTCCTCCATTTACAATGATCTACCTCATTTAATGTTGTTGGTTTTTGTTTTGAGCGGTTTGGGCCATTTTTTGCACTTATTATCTATATCTTCTTACTAGCAATGCAAGATTTCTGAGGACCGGGACATGTCTCTATTTTTCACTATCTCCTTCCATCTCAACTGTCTAAAAAAGTGTCTGATACAGACCAGAGCATTAATTTTCTACATCACACAGGGACTCCATTGACACATAGTAAGTTCTCAGTAAGTGATAACTCTTTGTAAGCCCCGGAGATTCAGAATTTTTCTAAAAGTAGTTCTAATGGAAGCTCAAGCTCTTTAGAGACACAGCAGAGTGTTGCCAAGACTGACAGGGCCATTGTTTTCTTCTGTACTGGAGAAGCAAAATGGTCCCCAAGAGACTGCCCACTGGAGAGGGTCCCCAGGAGTAATTCAGTGGGAAAAGAATTTCTACTGACACCGAAATATCTTCCATGGTAATCAGCATTGACAGGAAAAGGAAATAAGGGGAATTTATGTGACAGTTTAATAGGATTTTGTGAAAAATGATATTATTTTAAAGTTTGTCTGAGTAAGGCAGTCAGCACATTAAGGTGGCTCCAGCTTTTAAAAAATGATGATACTGTATTTTAACTCTGATATTTGCCCACTGCTTTTTAGCAACAATGTATATATTGTCATATTTATGTATTATGTATTTTTATTATACATACATATGTACACTCTGTGGTATGAGCCTCATTTAAATGCAAAGTCTACCCAAGGCTAAGACACGAGTGAAACTTAGTTATGGAATATCTGAATATTACATCAGAATTAAACAATTTCACCCAGAAAAAAGCATTTAGGTTTTCTTTCCATTATTTTCTTGACCATGTTCTATTTTTTGCCATGGGAGGCAGAAGTGGTTTCATGGGGTAGAATGCTTGCCTTTCATGGGAGAGTTCCTGGTTCATATGCTTCATGTGCACCACAATT
This sequence comes from Nesogale talazaci, assembly GCA_004026705.1. Taxonomy (NCBI): domain Eukaryota; kingdom Metazoa; phylum Chordata; class Mammalia; order Afrosoricida; family Tenrecidae; genus Nesogale; species Nesogale talazaci. Next base: position 65,640 of record PVJH01009758.1, on the reverse strand, counting down.
CACTGGTCAGGGGAAGCTCCCTTGTAGCTATGATGGCAAATAAGATGAAATGCTGCCTACAGATGGAAACAGACTAGGGAGAAAGGGCTGGAGATCTAAAATCAGCTAATGAATGCCAAAGTGATCACACTGATTGATTTCAATGATTGATTGTGGAGCTTTCACAAGGCACGTGGTTTTTCACGTTGTGCATGAAGATCACCATAAGTCAGGCAAACAAAGGGACAGCAGCTATCCTAAGATGGAGAAGACCTTAGCAGGACATGCATCGCATAAGGAAATCTCTCCTCCAGTAAACCACACAGGGCTCTCATTGGTCGGGAGTCCATGGGGGAGGAAGATGAAACACTCCAAGTCAGCCTCAAAATCAGTGTGTCCTGGAAGTTTACCTTCCTGCAACCAGAACCAGAGAGCATGTTGGGGCCCCATTATTTGAGAACAGAACTAACCCACTCTCACATGAGGAGACAGAGCAAGCGCATCGGTGAGATTAACAGGAGGGAAACTACTTGCTTTGAAATGTCACAAAATAAACTGGTCAATTGTCATACAGTCTAATGTAATGAAAGAAACTCTTGAGATCTGATAAGAAACCATGGAAAGGGAGAATTAGAAAATTGTGGTTTGTCAGCCCTGACCAGGAGAAATTGTGCTCTCATTTTCGGAGTCTGTTAAAGACCAAATATTTTCCTGAAGGTGAGGGGAGTCAGTCCACCAGGTGGTGAGAATTGTCACACCTTTTATACCAGCTCTCTTCCCTCTCACTCTGTGCTGGCCAAGCTGCCCCTTAGGTCTGTTTCAGTGTTGTGCATGGATCAATCCACTAGCATTGGGGCACTTTATGAACATAGTCTGTCTGGCTGTTTTTGAGCATAGATATGCACAAATCTGGTGCTACATGTTTATAATTCTACATTATTGAATTTGATTGTCATTTTAAAACTCATGCTCTTGCAGCTTTGGTCAAAACAATTCAACGCAACTGGACAAATTGATAAAGTATTGCCCTGAGACTTTGGAAGCAAAGGTAAAGGCTGGAACCAGGGTAATTCAAGCCCTTAAGGTAAGATAGAAATTTTCAGCTAGAATATTTTTGAATGGAAGGAGCTGGATCAACTTATCTGGCTTCCCCATCTAGAGATAATCATAAGTTAATATAATTAAGCTCTGTAGAATCCCTATAACTCATTTGGCCCTTGTGCCACCAACCCTTGGATAATTTCAGAAAAGAGGAATAAAAAACTCAACAGCATTTGCCAGCACTGATCCAGAGTCTCTTGGGGGGGCAAGTGGCTTATATGCTAACTAGAAGATTCCAGATCTCAAATCATCTACTACAGAAAAAGTCAACCACTAGAGACTCTGTAAAGTGTAGCTGTACTTGAAAACTTATGGAATGAGTCACCAACTGGTTAACACTGCTACACTAGTCTGCAACAATTTGTGCCCAGTTTATATTCCTCCCTGACTTTAATATGAGAACACCTTCCATTTAGTGCACAAAGTTTTTAAACTAACAACTAGATTAAAAGAAAATTATATTCTCAGGTACAATCTTGGCTCCTCTGTAGCATAATTCATATCTCTAACTGCTTACAAAGCCACAGATCACCTGAGATAAATGTGTGAGCTAAAGTTAGACCTGTCAAAAGAAAAAGCACCTTGTCTAGATAGGGTTGTCACCTGGCTTCAGCAGATTCAAGAGCAGTAACAAGTCAGACACAACCCCAACATTCATCTGAACTTATGGTCAAGCTCATGCATTTCCTTACATTTTCCTTCCACTTAGTAAACCATAAACCACAAGAGTAATGCATAGAAGAGACCAGAATACAACAGTTTTAGCAATAACTCAGGCTGTATAAGAGACTTGATCCCTTCACATTGGTATCTGCCATGCAGTCAGCATATACTAGGCACTTTCTGTACATTGGATATTGAATGAGGCTCTGTAGGTAAACTAGTGATAAATCTAACATGTTATAAATAACTGTTGCATTCAGGGTGATCACCAAATCAAGTTTGCATTATTCAAAATAAATCCATTCCCACAGCTGATTCTACCACTGAACAGAGAGGTTTCCTCAGATATGTCCAGAAACTAGGGCAGGGGTTGAATCCATGTGGCTGAGTAGTGAGACAGTCAAGATGAAGGTGGTGTTGTGGGCACTCTTTTTACAGAACAAGGAACTGAAGCTCAGACTGTTTAGTGACTGGCCCGGTTATAGAGAAAGCACATGATACAAGCTGGAGTTCATGGCAGGTAGTGTGCCTCCTAAACCTGTGGTTTTGACTAGGACCTGCTAAGTTTCTGGAAAAAGTCAGTTGCCTAGATATAGTCCCACAAAAGATGTAACCATGATTGAGAATGGATTGACAGAGGAGACATTTTAGGGAGAAAGGTGAAGGAAGAGCTCTCCTTTTGATGTGACAGATGTTGGGGCAGGGGTGTGGTTTGTAATCATGCAGGCTTCTGTCAGACAGCTTGGGGTCACTCCATTCCAAGGTGGTTCCCTTGAACTCCCACCTTTACTACCATTGCCACAGAGATTGCGATGGAAATGTAGACGAATAAGAATGGTGTAAAAACAAGACAGGTCATACGCCCCAAAGGAAGTGCTACCTGAGTCACATTCTCTCCTTCAAATGTTCTTACTATTACTTTTATAGTATTTAGATAAATGAAAGCATTAAAGTCAAACATTCAGACCTCTAGGGTACCCATAACAATGTATATATGAAACAAAATTACACTTATCTTCATAGGCTCTGTGATAAAGCACGAATTTTTTCCACTAAGACACAAATCTTACTTTGGCAGGAATTCATTTGGTATCAGTATTTACATTCTTAATTGGATAATTTTAAAAAGCAAAATTAAAATTATGGCTTTACATCAAGCAATTCTCAGGACTTTTATTAATTAACAACTAATCTGAACTTCAGTTTCGTCTGTCTCTAAAATCAAATCTGGTTTGGGTAAGCAACATGGAAGGGTACCCTGCTCCTGGACCACCACCACCCTGTGCTCGAAAGTCAACTTAAGCCTCAGGATCTTGCCTCAGACAGGAGGAATAGCTACTATGAAAATCCCCATCAGAGGCTAGTGGGGATTTGGTGGTAGAATTCTCTTCTTCCATCCTGGAACCCCAGTTTTATTATTATTTTACACAATTATTTTAATGTACTTTTAATTGTGAGTTCATACATACATCATATCATTCTATAGTTCAATTGCACCAAGCAGTATTATACAATTGCTACTGCAATTGATTTCCAAGCATTATTTTATTCCTGGACTCCTTGACATCATTTCCCTGGTACTCACCCCCTTCCCTTTACCACCACCAACACCTCCATTCCTACCCCTCGAAACCCTTGTTCTACTTGTTATCCCTATAGGTTCATTCAAGTCTGGGATTCGTATCCCAAGATACAGCTTTAATTCCCAATCAACAACTAGCATTAACTGTCAGTGGAGGTTTTTTTTGTTGACCAACAGTTTTCATCAGTGCTGCCAGATTAATACAAAACAGGAAGAAAGGTCAGACAGAAAACAGCCAATGGAATCCAGAGGGGTCCCAGGCATCTCACACTAGAGTGCATAGAGTCATTATGAATAGGGGTGGATGCAGTTGCAGCTAATAATATTTAAGGTCTTCAAGTTCCTGGGAGATGCAAACAGCTAATGTACTCAGCAGCTAATTGAGAGTTTGGAGATTTGAGTTCACCAAGGGGCATGCAGGAAGAAAAGCCTGGAGTTCTACATCTGAGAAATTAGCCATTGAAACTCCTGTGTAACATAATTCTACTCTGACCCTCAGAGCGTCATCATAAGTCAAAGTCAACTTGAAAGAAATTGATTGGTCTATTATGAGCCTCTATATTAAGCACTGTGCTTTATATGATGAAAACATAATTTCACTATTTATTCATCATAACAAAGGAAAGGATTTGATTTGCTCCATGCTAAGTGAAAAATAATGACTGCCATATTAAACAAGCTCATGGAGAAAGCATATAAGCACACCAAGAACCGGAAGGAACCTCTGCTCAGGAGATTGAGTATGTTAAGTTGTATCTTGCCTCCATTGTTTCTTTTGTTTACAGCTCAGTGGTATTTAACTGTGTGTAGCAGTCATGTTAATTTTATGATTGAAATGTAGGGGTGGAGTCTAGCTTGCTAATCTGGAGATAGCCATTGAGTAGCCAATGAGGCCTCTGTGTGGGCATGGCTTTCTGTGAGACTTCTGGAAATCTCGCGATATTCCCCTTGTGAAGATGAGAAGTTATCTTCCCCAGTAGTTGGGAGTTAGTCTGAGAGACGATGAATGATGGACAAGACAAGATGGCAGCATCCGAGAAGCTGAAGAAGCCCATGGAAAGACCACATTGCTTTGCCCTGATGGAGTCAGATCTCTGAAGCTGGGGCAGCCACATGGAGATCTCTGCCAGCAATGAGTTGCTTCTGCTGTAATGGACCCTGAGCCCTGGAAACGAGGAACCATGTGGAAAGCCCTGCCAGTGCCAGGATCCTGCACCCACTGACCTGTGATTTCGTGAGTCGGAAGGAGACTTTATAGTCTGATTTTGGGCATATGGGTTAATATCGGACTTATGATTTTGAACTGGAATGGGCTCAATGTCCTGTTCCTCTTGTATATAAACCTTTTCCTTATATCTATATGCATGTCTATGAAATTTGTTCCTCTAGCCTACTCAGAGTAACACATGTGTATAGCCAGGATCTCCTTCATATCTTAAATTTTCTGGCCTCATCTTCTGGTTGGAACTTCTAGCTATTTCTGGGCTATTTGTCACTCATCTGTCTATTCCCTTCTTCATTCTGCTATATTAAAAATTATGGCTTTTATCATCTAGAAATAGTACTTCCCCACAGCCTATATTACCCAGCTCTTTGGAGTAAGCCCACCATCGTCTTTCCCCCCACATCCTATGCTGAGCTGCTTCTCTTCCACAGTCACTCAGCCTCAGGTATGTCAAGGCTAATTATTGTCTCTGAACAACTAAGCAGAGCTTCCAAATGCTGAAGGGTATGATGTTAAGCCTCCTTTGGTAGAAGCAAGGAGCCACATTAGAAGGGGCATATATTCTTAAAGGAAATTACAAAGACAGCGCTGAGCCCTGGTAGCGCCGTGGTTGTGTGCGGGATTGTGGACTTAGTGGTTCAGATCCAGCAGCAGTTCTCCAGGAGCAAGGCTAGGCTTTCTACTCCCACCAGCGCAGGGATACCGCACACAGAAAATAAAAAATAAAAGAAATTACTAGGACAATCTCAGGCCAGAAAATGTCTGGCGTATTACCACTGTGCTTTCCCTTAAGGCTATATGGACACATCATCATTTAGATGAGGAGTGCTGATTATGTTTGTAAAGGTGACATGTTCCATTAGGCTGCACACTGTTTGAAAGGGACATGCGGTCAGTTTTGCCACTTGGTGCTGCTGCGACTGTGTCATGGGGTGACTGCCTCTGACCAAATAAAAGAAAGGGGGACAGGAAAGCAGGGCAGGAGATACAGGAATGAGTGAAGAGGAGAAGAAGAGAGGAGGAGGGAATATAGAATAGGAAGGAGAGAAGGATGAAAAAGGAAAAGCTACAAGGTTCATTTATTTTACCAAAGTCTGCTGTCGAGGATCAAATCTTACCTCACATCCAAAGCAGCTGTTCCCCAAAGCCTGCGAAAGGCAGCAAGGGCAGAATGAATGAACATCTCCAGGCCATGATTACTTTGCTACCTTCTGCTAAGAGCCTTTTAATCACTAGTCCTTGACGCCTGAGTTTCTCCAGAGCACGAAGGGCAGCATCTGGACTGCAGCCAGACCTGGGCTGGTGTGGCGCCTCAGGTTCCCTATCTGAGATGAAGTTCCCTAGCTCTTGGTTTCAGCTGACAGAGCAGAGGTAAGCAGGAACACTGCAACCATGAGATGAAGAGCTAAGGGTCTTAAGTCAATACATGTTGCTTTTATAGAAATATATGTATCAGCGAATGGGGGAAATGGATACAAGGGGAGTGAGAAAATGACACCCATAGAAATGACACCCACAAGGGAGATATGGATGAATAGAATGAAAGGGGAGGGGATGAAAAACAAGAGAGAAAGAGAGGTTGAATATGAAGAGAAAGAGCTGAAAAGAAGGAAAAGGTAAATGGATACTTCAGCTTAGCTTATTTTAAGTTTTCCCAGTGCAGACTAATCAAGTGGGTGCCACTGTGAACTAAACTGATTGGCACCTTCTTTTTCCAAATCCTAAAGAAAATCTGTGGAGAACCCACATCACATAATGTTTGGACAAGTGCGTTAAAGGTTTAAAAAATTAAATGGGCCTATGCATATTCTATTTTGCTAACACAAGTTTGAAGTGAATGTCATCTCTGAATTCTTAGAGTTCAAAAATAATTTCAAACTTATAAGCAAATAGATAAATATTACACTATAGTCTACATAATTTCTAAGATTCTGTGGATTAATGAACCTGCACATGATCCTATCAGTCAATATTCTATAACATAAAAAACCTGTAACATAAAACCTAGGGAAATATGATGAAGTTATCATATGATGCAGTCATCAGCAATGTGATATCATATAACTTAAGAACCATTTTCACTTCCTAGCCTCAACTCTGGATAATAAACATATAGTGATATGTTTTATCTATTTGGAGATTTGCCATCAGAAGGCACATATCTGATATATTTATGTGCTTTAAACCTGAGTGAATTTTTACACACTTAGTGGAGTACAGAAACATAATACTAATAAGCTCTTACTTAAGAAGATTTGAATCAAGAACATGCACCTCCCTAGCTAATTTATCACTATTAAGAATTAAAAATAAAACTTATTATCAGGGTTTCTTTAATGACTTCTGAGTCTGCCACTAATTATTCGGTCTCTAAGGACTGCATAAGAAATATACCGCTTTGTCTTTATAGAATATGTTATTACATGCATCTAAGTTTGATAGTCACTCATCTATCAGTTTTCTGTATTATGTGGGTTTGTATGTTTCTTTGTTTTTGGAAGTTATGTGTGTTAGTCTGGATAGGGTAGAGAAACAAATTCATAGACACTCGTGTATAAAAAAAGAGCTTCTGTGTCCAACTGGGATGGATGTTCAATTCCAGCTCTACAGGAGCAAAGGCTGGGACTCCTACTCCTACAACCCAGAAGGCAGTGATGCCTGAAAAAAAGAGAGAGCTTTATATACAAGAACTACTGAACCTTGAAAAAGTATCCCTGCCTAGTCCAGATCAAGTCCATAAGTCTGATATTAGCACCTATGCTCAGTACCAATCTATAAAGGCCTCTTCAGACAGAGAAAACACATGCAATGAAGCTGAATGTAGGAAGATAACAGGTCACTGGGAGGAAACTCTTATAGGTCCAATGACTTTGTAAGCCTCTCAGTGCTGGCAGATGTCTCCAAATGGTTGCTTCAGCTCCAAGGCTCTGTCTGCCATCAGCCTCTCTCAATGTGCCTTCTCAACAGGGATGACTTGCAGGGACTGAGCTGACAGAGTGTGTGTCTCCTACCTTCCAGGAAAAATAAAGAAGTTCCCAGAATCCTCAGGAGAAGGCCATGGCCACACAGAGGCATCACTGGCTATGACCTGATTGACAGGCTAGAGCCTACCCCTCCACTCTTAATCCTGTCAAATTGACAAAGTATTATATAACTACCATATTGTGCCACTAATATATCAAATGCCAACAGGGTCATCCATTGTGTACCGACTTATAGCAGAGCTTCTAAACAAAGACAGAGTAGAAAGAAAGGTCTAAAAACCTATTTCCTAAAAATATCCAATGAAAAATCTACAGATTATAGCATCTTGTCTGAAACTTCAACTTGCTAACTTGGAGTAGATCACTAAAAGGGAATACTTGTTGGAGAAGCACATTATGTTTTGAAATGTGGACAGTGAGTGAAAGTAAGGAAGCCATCAATGGGGTGAATTGTCATAGTTGCTACAACAAAGGTCTCAAATATATCAGAGACCATGAAGAAGACACCAGATCAGCCAATGTGCTGTTTTCTTACACATGGATGCCTGTGAGTTAGAGCCAACCTGACTGCAATTAATGCCCAGCATAATGCGAGAGACCCTCAAAAGTGTACAAGGACAGTGTAATCTTCCATAGAACTCGAGCAGTTCGTGCACGAAAAATTAAACCTTACTTATTCTCCTCAGAAGATAGATTCTGGATCTGACATAGATTTCTGAGCATGGCTTGCAAAGCAAAGTTAAAAAAAAGTGAGCTTTATAATTCTCATACTCAACTGCTAGATGAGAAGCAACATCTTTATTCAGCCTTGCTCAAGTTTATAGAAGGACAAAGGCATATATAGTGGCCCATTAATTTCTAATAAAGTCTAATCTATATTTCTTAGGTAAACAATATACTAGGATTCCAGAATCTGGACTTTTTCTGAATGGTTTAGCATAACTAGATTAGGGTATAAGGAGTGCTTCAGTTGGCAAAGTTTGTAAGTGCATTCCAGAGACTCAAACAAGAAACCTGGAAGGTGTCAGTGAGAGAAGAGAGTAGGCACAAACCAAACACAAAACAGAGTAAGTTAATGATGGGAGACACTGTAAATTAATATGAGCATGGATCCTGGAACCAGTCCCTAACATTTAAATCCTGGCTTGACCACTTGCTAGTGATAACAAAAAAACAAAATATGCTAGGTCTGGATCTTCTATCCTACTGATCTTTGATCTTAAAGCCTATCTGTATTGCTTGTTGGTCATAGGTAGCCTCAGAAGCCTGCTATCTTACCTTTTTTTTTTAATTGAGTACAATTTTTTTGGACTTGTAACCATCAACCTGCTGTCTAACCTACCTATCAGCCCCAAGACAACACAAGTCATGTGAACTCTCCAGCCTGACATCTGACCCAAGGACACGGGACTCTTCAGTCTCAACAACTGTGGGCCATTTTGTTGAGATAAATCTCCCTATGGACATATGTAGGTTTCACTGGTTTGCTTAACACTTAATCTCTGTGAACTGAGCTTAACCAAATTCCAGGGGGTTAACACACAGGGCCAGTTCTCAGATATAATCTTAGTCACCTTAATTTATGAAATGAGCCTGAACAAACAAAAATGAATTTCTTGAGGGAAACCAGAGATAAAACCTGACAGCAAGACATTAAATCAAGAACCTGCAGTGGTTTTATAGAAATAGTTGCTACCAAGCTTGGGGACAAAAACATTGAAGGAATATAAGGTGACTTTCTTCACAATGTGCACAGAATCTGCACTGCTTTGATTTGAGCTTCTCTGGGGAAAGAAAGAGATTTTTTTTAAAATTATGAAAAGGCGCTGCAATCAGACTTCCATTATCACAGGGATAAAATATCAATTTTTGTCAGGATAAAATGAAGCACAGATTGGCCCTGATAGGGGAAATTAGATTTCTAGCCTCCACTTGATTTGATATTTATCACTCCTTTACCCCCAGAAATGTTCTGTCACAAAACATTAAAAAAATTTTTATTCATCACACACCAAACAAACTTAGAGCCTCTTAGAAAGCAGAACTGACAAATAACGGGTGTGACTGATAGAAAATCAGAGGGCTGAATAAGAAACAGGGATGAAGAAAAAATATCAGAAATTTGAATTATTTCAGGCAACTTTGAAAAAACTGAAAAGAGGGATTTAAAAGAGAGCAAGCCCACGAGGTTTGCATAAGAGAGGTAAAACTTCATCATGGCCTCTCTGAGACAGACAAACAAACCCTCTCACTGCCTCTGAGGCGACTCTGACTCCCAGGGACTGCACATCTTTCTAAGAACACACGGCATCCTCTTGCTCCCTGGGAGTGGCTAGTGGATTTGAGCTACCAACTTTGTTGTTAGCGATCCAAAATTTACCCACAACACCAGCATGGCTCCTTGTCCATAAGTACTCACTCAACAAGGAGTCAACTGCAACTCACCCCTGCAGAACGTGGCTGAGACAACCCACCTCACCACAGGGCTAGCTGTGAAGAAGGCCTACAGAAAGGTGACAAGTCCCCCATCATACCCTAATCACCAGCTTCTTCACTCAAGGGTTTGGAAGTGGAAGGGTCAGAGCACTTAAAACTAATTTCTCAAAATGAGATTCTTTGTAGAAAACTATCACCTCATTAAGTTTTTAACAGTACAGTTTAGCAATGCTTTTCAATGTAATATATTAAAATTAGGTTATCAATTCTAAGTAATCCAGGTTTTATTTTTTCCCACCCATGAGAATAGAGGTTTGGCCTATTTCAGTTATTTTTTCTGGTCCTCTATAAAAATGGGACTTTCAGGACTGTGCCCCATTGGTGTAGTGGTTGTGTGTGAGACTGCGGCCCACTGGGTTGGCGGTTCAAATCCAGCAGCAGCTCTCCAGGAGCAAGGTTGAGCCTCCTACTCCCACCAGAGGGCAGTGATGCCCCCCCAATGGAAATTTCCTTTCCCTCATTTAAAAATAAGTTTTTTTAAAGTATTATAAAACAATGATATATATTAATTACATATAATAAAACAGCAAAGCCTTCAGGCTATCAAAACACTGGTACTAGTGCTTAAATACTAGTAGACTGGTAACAGTGGTACTAGCGTTTAATTTAGAATTTAGACTAATAAAAGTATGAAAGGTGCACCGCTTCACTGAATTAGGACAATATCTGATGCCCAGTTCATGTGCTGCTGGTGAGTTATTTTAAATAAAGGAGTATAAGGGTTCTTGGGTGGCAAAAAAAATAGTTCAATTCCCAGAGATATATTGAGAATTAGCGATTTGAATTCACCTAGGTGCATCTTGGAAGAAAAGTCTGGCAATCTACTTTTTTTTATTTTTGCATCACTGCCCTGGTGGGAGTAAGAAGCCCAGCCTTGCTACTGGCAAGCTGCTGCTGGATTTGAATCATCAACACTGTGGGCCACATTCCTGCACACAACCACTGTGCCACCAGGGCTCCCAATCTATTTCTAAAAGATCGCATTCATTCAAAACTCTACTCAAAAAATGCCCTGCTCAAAAAAATCCTGAAACACATGGATTCTCCAGGAGATGAAAACAATTGGAATGACAACTGGAACATAAGGATACTAGTAATAGTAAAAGAAATTCAGTAATGATTAAAGTGTTCCTTAAAAAGCAGCTTTAATTGTGTTAGATAAGCAAATAAATAATACAAGTGGGGGCAAGGGTTACCCAAGAGTCCTTAGGGAGAAGATATTTTCAACATATCAGCCAAAAAACTTTCTAATCAGAGGAAGCTGGCACAGTGGCAAATGGTAACTGCGTAACAGTCCTGAAGAAACTGCCTGTGGTAGCTACACCTACAGAAAAAAAGCACCATGAGGGATTCGTTGTGGAGTCTCCCCACCTGAGCTCAGATGCCTACTCTCTCTGTGACACAGACTACCTAAATTGTAATAACAGTCCCTATTTCACAAGGTGACGATACATCACTTAGCACAATGCCAGGGTCAGGGTGAGCACCCATGTGTGTTGGCTATTACTAACAGCTACAGTTGGCAGTGGTTAGGGTAGGCAAAGGGTTCAGTCTCATGTTGTGGAAGACATTTCATTTTTGTATTTAAATTTGTCAGTGAGAGGAAGCCAATGATAGTGTTGAGGATGAGAATAGTGAGAATTACATTCCAGAGTGGAGCGAATACAGGCTACTATAGAAAGCTTCAGGTGAGAAATAATAAACTCCACTCTAATATGGAGGAGGTGAGAATATAACAAGAGGACATTCACTTGAAAGGGATCCTAAATAGGTTATAAGAGCTGGCCAATGAACAAGGAGGGGAAGAAAGAATCACCTTTGACTCCACAATTTTGAGCCTGAGTAGCTTGGATAATGGTGGCATCTTAGATAATGGTGGCATCATGAAGAGCAATTACAGAGTGAGCAGGAGGGACTGGTTGGTGGAAGGGGAACAATTATCAATTTTGCTCTCACCATGGTGCCTCTGAAGTACTTACAGGAACCAGGCAGTGTCTTCTAGGCGTTTGGAAATATGAGTCCGTAATGGGGAAGAAAAGTCAGGGAATATGTTAATGAGTTGTAGAGATATTTGCATACAGGTCTTTGACCAAAACTGAGTGAGTTTAGCTGAAGGGGACTGGAGGGAAGGGAGATACTTCCTCCTGGGTATCTCACTATTAGGAAGAGGTTATAGATGCAGAATCAGCCGATACTTCCACAGAAGACTGTGTAAAGAGAAATTCCAAGAGGCAAGGAAAAGTCTACACCATCTTGAGAGGTCATGACATACTTATCATTTAGATATAAATTCATGGAGCCCTTCAAGCTATTTAAACAATGAGACTTGAAGTAACAATAACAAAAATCTAAAGGGTGTGCTCTACTGAATTATGACAAGATCTCATATCTAGTTAATGTGCTACTGATCACTTACAATTCAATGAAGAATTAACTAGGTTATATGTAAGGGACAGTAACTTAGAGACTAAAGGAAAATAATAAGGAAGGGGGAATTCAGAAGACAAAGAATCATGAGGAACTAAAGGAGGGTGAAGATTGAGAAGATGATGTTTGGATTAACAATTATGAGGTCAAGGAAGGTTAATAAGACCTTAAAAGCTTCAGAATGAATCTTGGTGGTATAGTAGTCAACAGTGTTGATGCTATGGGAAAAACTGGCATTGAACTCATCAGCCACATCATGGCAGAGCTGTGGCACTTTATTTCTGTAAAGATTATAGACTTGAAAAATCCCCTAGGACAGTTCATTCAGTCATATAGGGTCTGGAATAAATCATAGTGGACTCACAAGCAGGGCATGTAGTTTAATAAGAAGGACTCAAGTGCTAGACAAAAAGTCACTAGTTTGAACCCACCAGCTACTCTACAGAAGAGAAGACCTGTAGATTTGCTCCCATGAAGCTTACAGCCTTGGAAACCCTAGAAAGTAATCCTGCTCTATGGTCATCATGAACTTGAATCTCTAGAGGGACTTTATCTTATTTTGAAATTAAATAAACCCAGAAAGTTCAAAGATAATATCAGAACTAAAGTGAATATATGTGTCTACCACTCATTAAAATGGTACAGGAAGCATTCAAGGAGTGAACATGAATTGGAGAGGTAAACTAAAAGACACACAATGGAAGTGTGGAGATGGCACATTTAAGAAAGTACTATTCCTTAAGAAAATAAAGAAACAGTGACCCTGGAGGGCAGGATAGAATTGCTCATGTAGGTTTCTGAGATTTATGGGGGTGTAAAAGTCATCTTTCTCTCATGGAGCAGTTGGTGATTTCAAACTGCTGACTTATGGTTAGCAGTACAACATATGGCACATTGTGCTACCAGAGATCCTTATCTTAAGTGAAAATGAGAATGTAAGTAGGCTTTAGGAATTGAGGGATGGGGTGGGCAATTTGAATCAGTTGGTATAGATGAAGCTAATTGTGTAACATTAGATAGTCCTTATACTTACCTAGAATTGAGCTAAATCAAACACAAAGTGAGAATTTATATCACTTTATTTCTCCATCACTTATCACAAAAGAAGGTACAAAATAAAATATCAGTAAACATAACAGACCAACAATGGGAGCAAAGCCATGCCACAAAGCCCTGAAAGAGCCTCCCAAATAAACTTCAGCTTCGGAGGGGTAGGTCCTGAAACTCCCCCAGGAGAGTGGGGAGATAGTCATAAAGGTCAATGGAAAGACCTAGAATTATGTTTTTCTTTTTCTTTATTTTTTTAAATCTTTGGCTTTCTTTTTGTTTGGTCTATGTTATTGTTGGTTTGCCTACTTACATAAGATAAGCATGGACAGCAAGCTTAACAGGATGGATGTTCCTGGAGGGATTTCGGGTGAAAAAAGCAGGGGAACAGAGTGGTGAGCAAATAATTCTATTTACAGGGGAACAACTAGGATATTAAAATCAACAACAAGGAGGACTGTGGTTGTTGGAGCAACAGCAATCTAGTTGAGAGGAATGACTAAAAGGTGAAAGTAGGAGAAGCACAAGGGCAAGAAGAAGGTAAAAAGAAACAGAGTAATGATCTAGGAAGCAAAGTTATGGGTAGAGCTATATGCATAGGTGTGTACATATAAAATACATTAATTCATAAAAACAAAGATATTGGCCTATGTACATGTAATTATATGGCAATATATGGAGGTAGTGTACAGACTTAAGGTCTCTCAATGCAAGAACAGTTTTTTCTAACAAACTGGTATTCTGTTATGCTCCTGGGTTCCCAGCACAATCACTAAAGACAACATGGGTGCATAAGCAAATGTGGTGAAGAAAGTGGAGGGTGCCCACTATCAAAAGATGTAGCATCTGGTGTCTTAAAGGCTTGAAGGTACACAAGGAGCCATCTAGCAGAGAAGCGACAAGCCCACATGGAAGAAGCACTTTCTTGTGTGATAAGCTGTACAATCATGAGATGTAGATGGGATTGGGTAACGTGTAAAAGAAGACCCATGACAAACAAACAAACAAAAAACACATTGTTGAGAGTGAGGGGGGGTCAGAGCAGAGACACTAAGACCCATCTGCAGACAACGGGACATCCCTTACAGAAGGCACTCAGGGAAGGGATGAGTCAACCAGGGTACAGGAATGCGCGGTGAAACACCTAAAATCCCACTATTTTCTTGAGACTTCCTCAGCCCCAACTATCATGACCTCAGTACTGCTTTTGACTGCGCATTAGATTGAAGCCTGTGCACAGGGACAAAGAGAGAGAAGTGCTCACAATACATAGAATCCAGGAACAAAAATGGGAATAGAGATACCAAAAGGGTAGGAGGAAGGTGAGAAGAGAGGGGAGGAAGGGGGAAATGATCAACACATAGCCATACACACACCCTTCAGCGGGGTGAACAGCAGAAACCATGGGCAAAGGGAGACAGCAGTTGGTGTAAAATATGAAAATAATTAATAATTTTTCAAGGGGTCACGATAGTGGAGGCAGGGAGGGAAAAAGAGGAGCTGATACCAAGGGCTCAATAGAAAGTAAATGTCTAGAAAAGAACGATGGCAACGTATGTACAAATATGATGCATGGATTGCTATAAGAGTTCTAAGAGCTCCCAATAAAATAATCTTTTAATTAAAAATGTTAAAGGAAACATTTCTTTACTTGATCTTTGTTAAAACTAAAGAAGAGAAAAAGAAAAGAATGAAAATAAAATCTCGCCACCATACATACAGTCAAGCTGACTTATCTATAATGACACCCCCTTTCAGAAGATTGTCACCTTCTGGCAGTGTGGAGAGCCCAGCCTTTGTCCTTTGAAGCTTCTGGTAGTTTTGAACTGCCAACCACGTGGACTGCAGTCCAACTCATAACCGCTGCACCACCAGGGCTCCATTGCTCTTGGGTAAATCCTACCATTATTTTTGCTGTAATCTATATCCTTTGTCATGAGAACCAGAGCCCCTTTTCTTATATACTCTCAATATAACTGCAGATAACAAAGCCTCTATAGATGATCATATTTTTAGTGCACTGGTCACGCTCTGGTCACACCCTTTGATCTACATTAAGAAATTTCTCGAGTTCTGCTTTTAAATTCCACCTGTAATTTAGCCTAAGGCCAGTAAATTTGACTCCCATCATGTCTCTCTTCAGATTCTAAGCCCAAGGTTTGATCATTATTTAATCTTCCAGGAGATATTTGAATTAATTTAACTTTTTCTCTTTTTTCCTGCTTCTTCCTATGAAAAATATACCATTTGGAAGATATATTACATAACATACCTATATATAATATAATATTCATTCCCTGTGAATTCTTATTTCTCACTTTCATTCTCTATTCCCCATTCTCCATTTCACCAAACACCCTGATATTCCTTTGCTTATGCTACCTTTCAATTCAGCTCTTGCTTATCATAATTTAGCATTTGTCAGTATCCAGACATTCACTTGAAACTCAGAAAGAGCTTTGTGGCTAAAGAGGTACATAGGAAATGCTGCCAAGCTGTCTGGAGAGCTGTCCATGGTAGCCTGGTGCTGAACTGAAAGATAGCCAGCTGAGAAGTTGCTCCCATCAGCAATTTGTTACCATAATTCTTATGAATTGAATGATTGAGAAGAAGCATTGACTGCTTTTTTCTGTGTAAACAAATGGGTAAACTTTAAAATGGAAAGAAACTATGAGGAATGTCACTGTGGGTAAAAAGGTCTGCTGTCAAAAGAAGTGACGCTGATGTGTGAGAAGTGGAGATCCTGGTGTTTTTATAGTATCCATGTCCATATTTACTCCTAGAGCATTAAAAATTTGTCCTGGAAACAATAGTCATATAGCTGTATGCATACACACTATACACAGATAAAACACATACATACCAATACTGTGACTGGAAGATTTTATAAGTTTTGCAAAGGTATGAGTAAATGCTGATTAAAGGTGAGCTTGGATTTGTTTGGTGCATTTTACCTGACACAGAAGCCCTCAATATCAGATAGTAGGGTAACCTTATGCATGGGTGTTATCTTTAGTTTACCATTAAGAAATTAATAATATTCATAGTTCACTATGGTTCTAAGCAACATTTATTATATATTAAGCATTTTATGCTTAGACTGTGTATATGTCCCACACAACTCTTATTTGCTATCATGTGTTATGCAGTGTATGAAACTTTTCTTAAACTATTAGTATCTTTAAGAGAATAGATGTATATATTGGAAAGTCAATTATTAGGCTTTTTAATTACTGCTATAACTACAATCTAAAATACTCAAAATAACACCATTTATTTTAGAATTCTATGATCTATAGGTCAGCACAAGTCTCATCAGGTAAAACTCAAGGTGTTATCAGACCTTGGCTTTTATTTTCAGGTGAAATCCACATAAACCCATTCAGATTGTGAGCATAATGTGCTTTCTTATTTCTATAATACTAAGCTCCAGATTTGGGGGCTGGATGCAAACAGTTTTCCTATATTTTTCTCTTCATTTCAAAGCCAGTAATGACATATGAAACCTTTTTCATACTTCCAGAATTTGTGAACTCCTCTTCGATAATTTTTCTTCTGCTCCTTTTCATCATAAAATATTTTAGCCAGATAAAGGTCTCTGTTTACAAGGGATCATGTGATTTACTTAAGTATACCTTGACAATTCAGAATAACATCTGTATCTTAAATTCTATAACCTTAATTATATCTGTAGTGCTCCTTTGGCACTGCAAATTATTTGCAAAATTAGGGAGTTAGGACAAAGGCATTTTGGAGTGAACCATTTTGTTTGGTCTGCCACTCACCAATGAAACAAGTCTGCTTCTCTTGAATCAATTCCAACTTAAAGTGACCCATTATAAAGTATCTGCTACTGTAAAGGGAAAAATGAGTTTGAAACATTAACTTTTCAGTTGAGAACCCACCCCACAGCACCACTAGGGCTTCCTGACCTGCCACCAAACCCATGTACATAAGTCAATTTCAACTCATAGACAACCTACATTACCGAGTAAAACTGATGATAGTGTCTCCTGCATTATAAATTATTTCTCTCCAGGAATGTCTGGTGAGTTCAAATTGCTGACTTTGCAGTAAGCAATCCAGCCCACTTCAGGTCTTCTTTGGTCTAACATATTGAATATGTAATATGAAATCCATTCTACTCTAAATGCCAATTTTCATTTCAGGAATTACACATCACTCTGAGTGGCCTTTTATTTTTGTTTCTATCTATCACAATTTTGTAAATCTAATTAACTTCATGTAGCCATTAGTTATCCCTCCTGAGAGGTATCACTGATGTTATCCACTGCAATCTCATTAATTTCCCAGATCATTTATGACAAGAATTAAGACCTGTGCCATCACTGAAAGAACCTGAAGTGGACTGAGGCCACTGGTCTCTCTCTCCTCCAGGTGAAAAAAAAACAGCAAACTCATATTTACACCTCATCCATTATTAAGAATTTGCTATTGTGTTAGATAGGGTTCTCTAGAGAAAAACCAGGACACACACACACATAAATAACATAATAAATAAATGGTTAATTAATCTATAAAGTAGTATGAATGACTCAGTGCAACTCACTTCCATGAGGCAGCTAATACACTGGCAGTCCTTCAAGTTTTGCAGGTCTCTGGGCACTCCTCTATAGAGCAATTCAGGCTATCTGGTCACAGACAGCAAATAGCAAGGCAGATCAACAACAGTTAGCCAGAAGACAGGGTCCAACAGTCCCCACCTCAAGAGATGTATATTCCAGTAGCACAGTGAAGCAGGGTTTTGAAGGAACCTCAACTTACAGCAACACAGTCCATGGATTAGGTATCACATGGGTAGTGTAGCTTGCAAATGGAAGCACAGGACAAGCAAGGCAGCTGGTTACACATTGGTCCAAAGAGTCAAGAGCAAGAGAGAGTGAGGCAAGCCTCACCAGGCCATTTATCTCTCCGCCCTTCAATTAATATTGCATGTGTTCATTGGGCATGCTAGCACAACAAACCTCACTATTTTCATTGGCCAGGTTGGCACAACAAACTTTCCTATTACAGTTATGGATTGGATTCTGTTGATAATTGTAAACCCTATGACTATTGGTAAACTCTAATCCAATTGGTAATATATGCTTTTGTTATGTAAATGAGGCAGCATTGGTATAGAGTTTTTGAATCAATCTCTTGAGATACAAAAATGTAAATCAAGCAGAGTTGAGGAGGAAAAGATATCATGCTCTTTGAGCACCTCAAAAGTAAAACACTTGTGTGCATTGAAAGACTTCATTAAAAGAATACAAAGAGAGCCCACAGACTGGGAAAAGATATTTTCAAATGACATAGCTGACAAAGGACTAATTGCTAAAAGCTACAGAATTTTAAAAGCTTAAAAGAAGAAATAAATTAATAACCCACTGAGAGGTGGGTAAAGGACCTGAGAAAATGACTCACAAATGATTAAACTTGAATGGCTAATAAACACATGTGAGAGTGCTCCAGGTCTTTAGCCATATGGGAAAAACTAGTCAAAATAATCATGAGATACTACCTAAAACCTATAACTGTAGCCCAATTAAAAAAACAAAAGAAAAAACCTGAAAATAATAAATGCTGGAGAGGATGTAGTGAGATCAGAAGTGTTACCACTGCTGGTGGGCTTGTAAATACAGCCAAGGCAGAAGATGATATGGTGATACCTAAAACAAATGGCGATAGAAATACCATATAACCCAGAAAACCATTACTGAGCATATACTCAAAAGGAATAAGAAACAGATCATGAACAGACCTTTGCTCTCCATGTTCATTGCAACCTAGTTCCAGCAAAAACCTGAAAACAGTCTAAATAATCATCAGTAGAAGCCTGGATTAAAAAAAAACCTCTGAAATAAACACCCAATGCAATACTACACATAGTTAAAAATAGAGATGAAACCATGAAACATCTCAAAACATGGAGGTATCTGGAACACATTATGTTGAGTGTATTTAGTCCATCACAAAAGAACAAATACTGCATGAGTGCACGACTTTAGGAACAAGCAACAAACAAGCACAAGTGCAGGCTTGTAGGGCATCCAGCCTTTTGGTTCAGAGACCAAAGAGTCTGGTGAAGAGGCTAACTGGTGCCAATGAACGATCCACCATCCACTCTAGTTAAGTATTTTGAAAGACACTTGACCAGAGGGCACCTCACAACAGCTGGGATCAAAAGGTCAAGAGGTAAGAAGGTGATGATGTCTACTGAGTGGCAGACATAAAGTTCTATGGTGATACTCTTCTGGACACATAATCAGCCATACCAGAGGGATGAGGAATACTGATGGGGAAAACAATGCAGAAGAAGGGAAAGGGAACTAGCACATCTGAGAGAATACAAATTCTTCTCTCTTGATAGGAAAAGAGGGAGGATTGGCTCCAGTTCTGGGGAAGAATGACTGAAAATGCTTTAGGTAGCCCTAGATGGGGAGCATATCTTTGGTGGTATGCATCGAATGGGCCACATTGACCCAGGCTTCTACCCTGCATCCTGGCTGAGTGCTAGACAGAGCTCCAGAGGCTGCATCAGTGAGCTCAGAGGCAGAAACCTCACAGGTTGAACTCACTCTACCTCCAAGACACTTGCAACCTGCAGGCTTAAATTGGAAAATACGTGGTGGGCTGAGCCCTGGTGGCAAAGTGGTTGTCTGCAGGACTGCAGCCCACAAGATTGGCAGTTCAAATCCAGCAGCAGTTCTCCAGGGTAGTGATGCCACACAAAAAAAGAAAAGAAAATACATGGTGTCTGAGGAAGCAAAAGATACTGTTCATAGGCGGACAGACATGAACTCTTGGTAAAGCATATGATCTTGCTACATTAATGTCCTATATGCTCTATTAAGATATACATTATTCCTGGAAACCTATGACAAACATTCTGATCTATTTTATTTTTGTTTGTTCATATTAGACTGTACTTCAGAAGTGTTATGACATTGGGTGCTTTGACACTTTTTTTTTGTTTTGACACTTTTTAAGTTGTGTTATATGTTTTTTTCTGGTTTTTTTTTTTAGTAAATAAAACCCATGATTGATGAAGCTACAGGGTCAGCATGGAAAATGAGGGTTTGGGCTGTCAGGGGTGGGTACAGGGTGGTAGTGATGATAGTGGTAAAATTGAGATATCTAGAAATCCAGGAAGAAAAAGTCTGTCTGGAAACTGATTGTGGAAGCAATTGTACAATGCTTCTTGATGGGATTGAACTATGTAATTATATATATGTATATGTATGTATATATATATAACTTGCAATTAATAAAAATAATTTTTTAAAGTAAAACATAGATCCAGGAATGACTCTACTAAATCCTGGCACCAACTTAAGGAAAATCTGTTCTTAGTTCATGACCCTGCTAAATATTCACCCGTTAGGAAGGGAACACAGAAGATATGGGTGCTAAAGCAGTATGTGGCAAAGAAGTTAGAGTGGTGCCCAGTTATCAGGTAAAACAAGTTCTGCAGTCTTAAACAGACTTGTTTCTAAACAATCAGCCGTTCAAGTGAGATGTCAACTAAGTTAGACATCACATTGAAGAAACACAGTATCATCAGACACCAAAAGACTGTAAATCATATCAGAGACCAAATAATGAGAATCCAGTTTGCAGAAGACTATGGATGACAGTGAGAACCCAGGGTCCATTTGTGGAAACTAGATATTAAACAAGTCTCTGGTGAGCTGTCTTAATCCACACTGAGGGATGGGAGGAAACACAGTGCATTGTAGAGATGAGTATAGAAGATCAAAGGCATAAATCTGACTTTAACAGTTGAAAGTTTGTCAGCTAATCCCCTTTCTGAAGCATGCTGAAACTGACCTGACTTTGAAAATTTTCCATATATTTTTAAAACATTTTCCATATTTTTGTTTTGGTTTGC
The DNA here is from genome assembly GCA_004026705.1 of Nesogale talazaci. Taxonomy (NCBI): domain Eukaryota; kingdom Metazoa; phylum Chordata; class Mammalia; order Afrosoricida; family Tenrecidae; genus Nesogale; species Nesogale talazaci. Next base: position 44,242 of record PVJH01009758.1, on the reverse strand, counting down.
TCATATTAGGATATATCTCAGAAGTATTATTTCATTCAGGGTTAACCTCTTGAAGTTGTGCTGTATGTGCTTCTGTGTTTTAGTATATGAAACCCAGGATTTAGGAAACTATAGGGACAGCAAGTAGAATAAGGGTTTCTTGGGGTGGGATTGGGAGGGTACTTGGGGGGAGCAGTGGTGGTGGGGGGGAAATGCAGACAAAGTCAAAGAGTCCAGGAAGAAAAAAATATTTGGAAACTGTGGTAGCAACTGTACAATTATGCATGACATGATTTAACTATGAAATTACATATGTATTATTTCCCAAATAATAATAAAATTTTAAAAATGGAAACAGAAAGTCAGACCTTATCGATGAACTGATGCCCTGAGTTTGGATTTCAGTCTCCTAAACACTGAAAAATATATATCTATATTCATTAGAGTCATCTGCTATCGTGTTTCTTTTATACAGAATAAGTACAGGATTCAATCATGAACAATCTAATATTTCAGTATTATCTTACTGTCAACCAGCTGCCTGTATTTGGTCACCCATTTCAGTCTCTGCATAATTATTTAAGTGACTAAAGGAGATCCTTGTTTCCTACACCCACATAACTTACCCATTAAAGCAATTTTACTTAACAATCAAGGTACTTGGATACTTTTCAGGGACCAGCTTCTTGAAAAAAGGGATCTATTCTGTTGTACCATGTGCCAGGGCCTACTCCTTGCTCAAGCATGTGGAAATCAGGGCAGCCAGGGCATTTAGGGTGTATGGGAAAGTGAGGCACAGAATTCATGACTCTTGTGTGCCCCCCGGGAGCTATCCTCTCTGAAACTAAAGTACTCTGCTGTGATATAATCTGGGTACCCTGACCAGATACACATGCGCTTTGTCTGCGGTATTTTTAGAGTTCATTATTACAACTATCATTTCTGTGATTTCTCAGTGTCCAACACAACTGGAAGGTCTCCATATGACTTTCATTTCTCAGGTGTTTGCTGCAACATATGGCCTGTGTTTTTAATATTTCTTTCACAGTATACTTAACATCTGGACTCAGTTGTTGGATATTCACTCCATTGAACTGTCCCTGTGTGGCTGTTTGTATATATATTCCTCCCTATTCAACATTGAATTCCAATGACTTCAATGAGATGATGTCTTGCCGTTTCCAAGATAAGCCTCAGCTTAACCTGCAGTACTCTGCCACTTTCATTATTTCCCTTATTCATCAAATGCTTTTATCATAAAGTCAGACACACTGCAAAATAATTGACAAAACAAATAAGAATGACATTTATTTCCTTCCTCTGGCAAGGCAGGGCCTTGCCATTTTGATGGTGGGTTTTTACGAATGTTATCTCTGGTGTGATTCTCCTTCCCATTCTCAGCAAGAGGAGCTTGATGCAGAGGTGACTTCTGCAGCAGCCCGTTCCACAGATGCCCGCAGTCAGGACCATTGTGCCTTGATAGTCTTTGTCTGTAGGCAGATGACCATTCTGAAGCTGCAAGATAGTCCTGATGCTGCCCAATTTAGTTTTACAGAGAGTTTCGTAGACGTATGTCTTACTCTTTCCCTGGGAGCCGCCTGAGTGTTTTCAAATAGTCTACTGCCAACCCATTGACTTCTACTTGCCTCCTATATAAAACATTGTGTACTATTTGAAAGAAACAATAATTGTAAGTCACACCAAAATCTTTTCGGTTAACTTCTCCTCTTACCTCTCCTCCAACCCAGAGTTTCTTTTTCGTGTCATATACAGTAACTCAGAAACAGACCTCCAACCCCCTCATGACCATTGAGAGAAGTGCCGGTTCGGAGTGACCACGGAAGGAGTGCTGCTGTGAGCTCCTGAGAGCGTATCTCTTTAGGGAAGTAGAAAGCCCTCTCTTTCTCTTCACCAGTGGCTGGGGCCTTTGAATGGCTTACCTTTCACATCACAACCCACTTTCTGACCACGACAGAGCCAGGGTGCCTGGTACGTCATCAGACATCTTTTTAAAAGAATCAGATGCTACCCACAGGAAGTATATTATTTATCCTTTATTGTGGTGTGGGTGAATGTTTATTGAGCCATTTCACCCCCCTCCCCCCGCCCCATTTGACAGTTCATAAGACTTCCACTTTGTGATAGTGATTGCACTCCCCACAATATAACAGCCTTCTTCTGACTTACTCCCCGTGTTTGCTTTTTAACTTCAGCCATCTTTTCTACACTGCTTTCCTTGCCTTATCCCTGGAAAAATGCTATCCTTTTGATCTTGGGTGGTCACTTGTTCTAATGAGGTGGATACTTATTTGGTGTTATTGTTCAGCTTATTCTTTAGCTAAAAGTTGAGCTACGAGATTAATTCAATTTTACAATTGAATTGACTGAGGGTCCTAACATTATGGTTTTACTAATCCAAATCAGTAAGCCTGGTCTTTTCCGTGATTTTTTCCCCTTGTTTTATGTACTGTTTTAAATCTTTGTATTTTATGATGTATATTTGTAGACTATAGTCTAACACATGATCCTCTTATGACGAGTAGATCAATTTGATATGTTTATTTTAACATTTTCTAAGATCTCTAGAAAACATAACCTTAGAAAAAATAAGTGTTAATACTTCATTAGAGAGGGGAAAATAGGCATGAATACAGTATAAGAACATAAGGTGACCATGAAAAGTCATGTAATAAGAGAGCGCCATGTTAACCATGTTGCCCTACAATGTCTAGTGAAAAATGACATGGATCACACAGCATGTGGAATGTCTGTTGACAGGTGCAAAGAGAAACTGTTCCTCTAAGAAATTAAAGGAAGAAATGGAGATTAACTTCTCTGACTAGCTCTCTAATGTTTCTTCCTTCCAGTTCATCAATATTTGAAGGTAAAGGTACTAGCCCCATCCCACCCCATATCTTTGTTTCTTTGGTGATTCATGATACCATAACCCACTTCCTCAGGTGGGATTTCATCTAAGTCTAAAAATGACTAGAAGCCTTACAAGCTCCAACCTTGCTACTGGTCAGTCTAACTAATCAGAAGCAACCCAAGAGGAAGGGTCCGGATTTCCCAGAGCAAGAACTTGATCAACCTTCAGAGACTACAGTATCTTGACCACTCTATGGGCAGAAAAAATATATCCAACATGATAGAATCCATTTTTATTTAAGATGAGGGCTCAAAAGCACTCTTGGTGTGTATTTTGTCAAAACTAAATGAACAAGGAAGAAGAGTTAAAATATTTCTGATGACATTTAAATTGAAATTATTTGTCTCAGCTCTGAGAGGAAACAGAAAATGTCAAAAAGATAAACAAGAATTTAAAAACCACGTTCCTAGTGGAAGTAATTGCAGAATTAAATACTTCAGAAATGACACTTTTGGAAATAAATTTATGGGCAGTCCAGAAACTGAAAACATGTTGAAAAAACATGAAAGACCAAATTATTGCTTTTACCAATTCATTTTTCCAATATCAGGTTAGTAGACAACTAAACCTTTTTCCCTGAAATGATTGAATGCCTACTTGTATCACACACTGACCAAATAAAAACATCTTTCAAAAGACTTCTCCATGATTATAATAAAGTGACCCTATGTTTAAGAAGTGTGTTAAGTGTTTCCTTCAATATAAACTTTTACATGATTTTTCTGAACACTTTTCAATGATCAGATTTTACAGATTTTAGTGGTGAAAGCTGGATCTTACAAAAATGCATTAATAGCATCATGTGTTTCAGTAGTGACCTTCAAGCCTCAGTAGTACCACTAGATTTAATCAATTTCCTAGACAGCAAGTGTGGCACAATTATGTGGTATATGCTTAATGCAGACCAGTAAAATATAAGACTGGCCCTTTCTTAACTAGATTCTGATCTCTTACACAAAATTTTTACTTTTCAGATGCCACTGGAATGTCCTTGTTTTAATTTTCTTTTTCTTTGAAATACTCTTCTGAGACTTTTCTCATTGATCCAAATATGTTTTATTCCAGCATGACACAGTCCATCACTCTTAAACAATCTCTCAGAGATATTGCCAGCTACGCATTTCTAATAGAATATAACATTTGAAACCATCTTCTGGATCACCACTTATTATCCAGGGTATTTTTCTGAACTCATAATTTTGTCAGGTTTTACATCTGATATCCACACTTTTGTGATCAACTAATTTGGCTGAGTGTCATTTGGAACTTCTAAGACCATTGCTGCTTTAAGACCACAGAAAATGGTACACCCCTTCACCTAACACAGATTATAGGCATACTAGAGCTCCAAGAGTGGCTCAGAACTAACTTCCTATTACTGCTGGCAAACAAAGGGGGTCCAAATATAGGATGAGAGGGTGAAGGGACCAGTAGGTTGACACTTAGCTAAGTCAGAGCAAGTAATGTGATTTTATTTAAAGAGTCAGATTAGAGTAACATCATAATGATCCTCAAAAAGTTTAGTAGAAGTATAGATAAATAGCAAGGGCAATAGGAATTTTAAGTGGAAATTGAGAAAAGAGCGAAACTGAGTAGAACAGTCATATTGATAAGCCATCTGATACACATATGTACAAAAGTGCTATCTTTGGAAACTTGCATATATACAAAGAGCTCAAGGTCTATCACTCAAATACCTTAAATTTTAGTAAATTAACCAGCAGCAATAAGATTGCCAATAAAATGAGGCTAAAATTCTACTAGTAATAAAACAGTACATAAGAAATGCATTCACACAAAGCAGACATGGGAACACATACACTCATTGTGTGTCTACATTATGATGGCTTCTCTGCCTAAATTACAACTAAACAAATTTCTATGAACTACCAAACATCCTATTTTGTCCTTTCATATAAGCTTGCAAGGTAGCATGTTCAATTGAAATATCAATGCCTTTCAAATCTAACATTTGAATCTGCCACTATTAACAGAGGTTCTTTGTGAGTTAGTTGCCCTCGCTACATGCCTCTTCCCTCATCTCTACAATGAGCATAGCAGTTACTACCTCATAGGATTTCCCTAGCACTTAAATGAGAAAACTGCCTGGCACATAAGAATTTCTCAAAGTATTATTCCTTTTACCAACATTGTGGCTTCCCAACAAAAACTGTGTACTTCATCATATACCTCTAAATATTTACTGGAGATAGAAAAAGATGCTTGTCTCAGTTTGAAGACAGATAATATTATAAACATTAATTACTAACATTAGCAGTATATAAAGACTGTATCTTCACAACAACCCTACACATTAGATATCACTGTTTCTATTTTATAGTTGAAAATTTTGACACTCAAAGAGAACCCATGAAGTGGCCAGAGAGTTGAAATTTGACATTTTATTCTGCCTTCTAGTATAGATCGCCTTCCAAAAGACCACACTTTCTCCATATCTTGCCCAGGTTCCTCAAATCTAGCAAACATCACTGAAAACTTAGAAAAGTACAACCTCAAAACTTAAGAACAGTTCTATGTGGCATAGGGAAAAACTCTAACTGGATCCTGTTCTCAGCCTTCACCCATTTATTCGATACTTTTTCTAAAAGTATTTATTGAGTACTTATAGCATGTATCTCCATTAACTACAAAGGAGCCAAACAAGAAAACACGTGGTCTCTGCTTTCTAAGAGTTAGAAATTTAGAAGATGTATCAAATACCTAAGGAGACAAAGTGCCTCAAACATGTAGATTTAAGGTAAATGAATGTTAACATAGAAGCTACATAGCTCAGCTCTAGAGTAAGTCTGCTTAGTTTCATTTGGCCCTTAGAATTTTCTGCTGTAGGTGAGAGCTTGTCCATTTAGAATATTTGCCAGTATTCACATCCTATATCCACTATATGCTAGTGACCCTACCCTACAGTTGGAACAAATTGTCAAAAGCATTTGGGAGACAAAACCATCACACATCTGTGATGAGAAACCACTGTTCTACAGAAATCAGAGTAGGAGAAATTAGTACAAATGAGTACGCAACAAAGGTTTCCATGAAAATGACAAGAGCCTTTTCCAAATTACTCTTCCCTTTTCATCTTTCTTCCCCTTTTTTGATAGGTCTTGCTTTCTCTTCATTCCTCATTACCTTCTTTCTTTAACTTTCATTTTCTCCATTCCCTTTTGTATTACTCTTTCCTACCTGGGTATCTGACTCACATTTAAGGGAATGTATAAAATGTTGGGAATTCCTGGGATGAACGGGTAATATGTTATGCTCCAGTTAATAAAATATGCAAAGGGATCCAGGTTCAAATCCATCCTCAGAACCTCGGAAGAGAAGAAAAGCTTGTCAATCTGCCTCCAAGAAAATAAGATTTAAAGATTACATGAGACACAAGAGTAGTCTGACCCACACAGTTCTAAGCTAACCATAAGTGCTTGGTATCCCCATTCAATAGCATTTGATTTGTTTTATTTCATTTTGTTATAGGCTGGCACCAGAAGGAAAGCTTTTATAAAAAGGAGCCTGAGATAGAAATGGCAGGTGGAACACACAGGTGAACATTAAGATAAGGGGACATACAGTTTACTTTCTTGTCACTTCATGAAGAATGGCAGCTTTTACTCAGTGTTTTATGTATCAACAGTTAAGTGATCCAGTGAGAGAAAAGAGAACAAATATAAAAAGATGTATGATGGAAGAAAAAGATGGTGCAATGAGTGGATGCTTCCATTTAACACCCATCCAACCAATCCACTGATCAAATATAAAAACACACCTAAACTCATTACCCCAGAACTCTGGGTATTATCCAAGATTCTGGATAATAGAAAGGAGTCGACTGGCGGGAATAGGAGAAGTAGGGATAACACAGAATCTTGAAGAACTTATTCATTCACATTGAGAGTCATTGCTCACCTGTCATTTTTTGACAGGGGTTGGAAAGATTTGAAACAGAAAACACATATAGAGAGCTAAACAGTTGCCCAATTTTCTAAAACTACACAGATTGACAAGGTTAATTTTCAGGTCTCTTAACATGGAAATTATTAAAGGAGATGATGACTATATAAGAGTGTGCTCTTGAATCTTACTGAGGACTAAAATGGATAGTCACTAGGACCAAGAGACCTTTCAAAGTCTCAGATCTACAGTGATAGAGCAATAACTAGCTAACTCATCATCTCCTTTTTCAAGCATGCACATTGCCATCCGGATAGCAAACATACCAATGTGTATCAGCACCTGAAAAAGTAAAAATCAGATTGTCCTTTAGTGGGTCTAGGAAAGATACTACATTTATGGCTACTGTCTTAATTGCATTTCCATGAACTTTTTGAAGGAGTCTTGTTTTTATCAGGTGTCAGCATTCCCCTTATTTGCATCTCTTTGTTCATTTTCCTGATACATATGTATGTATGCATGTATATATATGTGTGTGTATATATATATATATATATATATCCCTTACACCCCAAATAACACACACTTCATCCAGGGCATGAAAGACAAGAGAAGGTGGCACCTTCATATCTGTGACAATAATGATTGTGGCTACAAGTAGTTTATTTCTTATGACAGTTGAGAAGCACCAAAAAGAGAACTTAATCTCTATAAACGCAAGACTAAAATTTACAACAACTAATGTATGCCAGGAAACTCTCACAGATATTAGAACATGGCCTTCTTCTCATGGTAGCAAGATAAAGTTAGTAATGATGGCAGTTACTCTGTTCCAATCCTGTACATCATGAATGTTGAACAACAAAGACAAGCAAGCACCCACTAGGGCTTACCAGGAATTATCTAGTTATCCTTAAAGAAATTAGCAAAATGGGTGCTCTAAAATGTTTTTCATAAAATATTCATCATTCATTTAGTAGCTCACTTCTCCTAAGGCATTCAAGAAGGGCTAAATAAAAGAGTGTTAAAATCTTATTTTGTCTGGATGCAAGCAAATCTGCCTCATTAGTGATCAATTACCAGACAGATCAGTCCTAATAAGTCATTAATATATACCTTGTACTGTCAAAGCTAGTAACTTGGCACCACTTGTCTAATAAAGCATCAGATGTTATTATTAATAAAGCCCTCAAAGCACCACCAGGATCCATATTGTGTAAACGAGGAACCAAATAGGGTAATTTTTCATGGCCTTCTAAGTTGGCCCATGATAGATCAACACAATCTAGTCTGTGCTCTGACCCAAAGGCAGAGACTCATTGCATGTCATTAGCATCGATTCTTAAAAGCTTCCAATAATGGTGTTTTCCCTCTAGATTTTTCCTGCAGCCTGGAAGTCAAGACTTAAAGAGGCGCATTTTTCAGAAGTCTCTGCCTTCTTTTCAATGTGCAACATTCCCAGATCAGCAATGTTGATCTTCACTGTACTGTAGGGAATGGAATCACATCCTTCATTAATGATGTGTATCATTCATCTATCAGTCTTGTCCTGCTGTGGCATGAAGGTTGCTAGCATACTGGAAGTTATGCCACTGGGATTTCAAATACCCAGTGATGATTCTAGACTACCGAGTAACTTAGGAAGAAAGATCTGGAAATCTACTTCTTTTTTTTTTTAATTTTTAAAAAAAAATTTTGGGCATCACTGCCCTCTGGTGGTGGGAGTAGGAGACCCAACCTTTGCTCCTGTGGAGCTGCTACTGGAATTGAAGCTCCATCCCAGTGGGCCACAGTCCCGCACACAACCACCATGCCACTGGGGCTCGGCCCCACTACTTCTAAAAGTAGTCAGTGATACACCCTGTGAGTCAAAACAGTTTTGCTTTGCTTTGTTTTTTTGACACAAATCCAAAAAAATGTGACCCCTAGTTTGGAAAGCACTCCAAATACACCATGATCTCAAGTATACCAAGAATACAAAGTTTTTGAAGAAGGCACAGAGCCAGGCAATGTGTCTGTCTCTTTTTGTCCCTCTTACTAAAGGATATGCTCCCCTGCAGGTCAGACAAGAGTCAGGATATCAGGGAAGGTTCCTTTCCTGCTCAAACAGGCAGACGTGGGCTAATCAACTTTGTTTCTTTGTTCAATGCTCTTTGCAGAACTTAAAATGGTACCTGAGGAAAAACCCACGCCTGGCTAAGATGAGTTTATTAAATGGATAAATGGGTTATACATTTTTGCAGGGAAGGTGTGGTCTTCCATGCTCATGATAACACTAGATGACAGAGAAATTAATAGGCAAGAACTCCTGATCAAGGATGGTGAATGAGGCAAGAGAGATCAGGTTCCCTCTAAAGTGCAGGGCCACATGGTTTTTCTAATTAGTTGCCATCAATTAAGCTCCAGCTCAAAGTGACCCTCTCTTTGTACAATAGAGCAAACATTGGCTAGGTCTCGCAATGTTGGCAAAGTGTGTGCCCATTGTCACAGCCACTGTGTCAATCTGCTTTACCAAGGGACGACCTCTCATTCTTCACATTGCAATCCATAATTTAAATAACAATAGCACTAGGTAATTTCTGGCCTGTGGAGAACACTGGGTGGTATTAATGTTAGCTGCTAACCAAAACCTTTTGAGGAATTTTGAGGATTACCCAGTAAATACCTCAGATGAAAAACCTTGGTCATAGATTACATTGTGTCCTTTAAAATATGGGATTATTGATCCTAATTCTTATATTTATATATGCATTCCCATTTGAGTAGGGCATTTTTGTTGTGCTAATAATTTTCTATGAAAGATCAAACAAAAAAGATAACTAGCATAGAAGGGCAAAATAGATGGTAATCATAAGAAGCTCACTCAGGAACAAAAGCTGAAAAGAGAAAATAATTTTCTCCAGGAGCCAACAGAAAGTCTTCCTCTAGAGCTGGCACCCGGGATTTGGACTCTTAGCATCTGAAACTGTGAGCAAATATATTTCTTTTCATTGAAGTCACCCACTTGTGGCAAATCTGTTACAGCAACAGTCAGAAATGAAGAGATATGGAAATCTATTTTTAAAAATCCATCATTAAAACGCCATGGAATACAGTTCTGTGTTGATGAATAGGGGCTACAATGACTTTGAGGTGATTTCACAGCAGTGGGTTTTAGCATGCAAAGCAACACTCCCTCCTTGCAGTCTCTGATATCATAATAAACATCACACAACAATATGCTATTATTGTCACTTTCTTTGAAACGAAGACCCTAAGGATCAGAAATGTTAAAAACATACCCAAAGTTAGCTAACAAATGGAAGACCTTTGATTCAACCAAATTCTCTCTAATCCCAGACCTTCATCATTAACCACTGGACTACAAAGCCCCCACCCTAAACCCATGATGCTATGAAATCCAGTGTCCACTGCACACTTCCACACTTGACAGGTGTACTCTAAGCTTGTAACTGGCAGTGAAGCTTAAACTTAAGGTATCATGACATCACAACACCAAGTTAGCAGCTTGTCAGTTCAACATCACTTCCCAAAGTAAAGTATGTAAAGGGAGTAGCTCTGTCATTGCCCCTTGCCACCATTCTGTGACTACTCAGCATGACACTAGCAGTGATTCTAGGCCCTATAATTCAGTTATTTCTATGCGTGTGTGTGTAGAGCCCCCCCATGCTAAATCCATCAAGACACATTTATAGTAGATTTCATTCAACTCCAAGCATCCTCTTGCTAATTTACACAGTGCCAAACCGACCTTTCCAATGTGTCCCATGACACAGTAAGAGTGAGAAAAATTTACTGCTAGGAACCAAAAATATGCTACCTTTTGAAATATAGGTTTTTTCATGGCTTGATTTGAACTTCATATCAAAAACTGTGGAGCAGTTCAATGATTATTCACCATTTGAAGAAAGGAAAAGGCAGTTCAGGGGCCTACAGGAACCATATTTCATAGCTCTATCAGAACTTCACACAGGTGATTAAAAGCACTGCAAGTAGCAGGTACTGCAGGGCCTCCTGGTCGCATTCCAGAGAAAGAGATGGATTCCTCAGAAAAGGAAGAAACTTAAGAGCCACAGGCACAGGAAAGTTGGTACATATTTCCCCAGTCGATTTATTGAAGATGAACATATTTTCATAGCTTTTCCTTCTCGTTCAGTTTCTTGTTCTTCCATGAGAAATCAGCTAGGGCATTGATTTATTCTATCAGGAAGAACTTTTCCGTGAGAAGATGCAGAAGTAAGAATCATTTTTGAGAAAATCAGGATATAGGACATGTCCCTGGGTAATGTAACCTATTGTCACAGAGCCCATTCCTATTTACAGCAATTTGTAGAGGGTTTCTGAGGCTGAAAATCTTTATGGGAACAGATGATGGCTTCATCTGTCTCCCAAGTAGCAACTGGTAGGTTTGTACCATTAACCCTGAAGTTAATAGTCCAACACTTACTTAACAGTGCCACCAGTACACCTTGGCATTGTAATAAAATGGGCTATTTATAAAAATACAGGAAGGATTTATAGGTTTAAATCAGGCATGGGACTAGATTGTAGGCCAACATCTCAGCATGGAAGGGTATTAGCCCGGAGAAAGGACTCTGACAGGAGCTGTGATCTTTCTAAGAAGGACGTAGTCATGCACAGCCATGGAGAAATCTGAGACTCTAAATACACGTGCTCTCTCTCTCTTCCATCGCTATGGTCTCTTTTATTGTCTCCTATTAATACAACCACAGGAGCTCTTCTTGCAAGGGACCCCATTTAGATAGACCATAATGACACATCTGACATCTTTTCATAGGCACGCTTGTTCAGAAAGTAGATGTGAATGTTGGAGTGTGTAATTTGAAAATGCTAAGTACAGCAAGAAAACCCTTAAAACTGATATTCATATTTGCCTTCACCCAACTGATTTTAATTTAATGAAGCAATATGTCTGTGCAATCATACTACTGTGCAATGAACTTTAAGTTATACAGTCCATTGACAGTAGAAAGATTTTTCCTATCAATTCACAAATTTCTTTTCTTGTAGTAAAGCTTAAAAAGTGTTCTAATTACTTTGAGTCTACCTTTTTTATTTCTTTTATGCTATCAATGTCTTTGAGGCAGAAAAGCATAATTTGCTAATAACCTACAAAATTGAGTACCTCCTTATCCTAAGTTCTCTATACATTTGTTATTTTATACAATCTATAATCTAGATTCTCACACACAAAGGAACCATTGACTTGCAACCTGAATAGTTGATAAAACAAATTCAACAGTTTTTCTGAGAGAGAGCACCCCAAGGGTGGGGGGTAGGGGTAGGATGTGAAGGGAACAACATAAGTCAAATATGGAGCTGTAGATCCCAAGCCCAACTTGCTCCATATCCCATTAAGTTCCACCAGAAGCTGAACAGCAACTTGAATTCCATTCTCACCTTGAAGTAGCAAAGTAATGTTCTGTGCCCTTCCTCTGCCAAAATGGTGACAGGGAACCAAGGAAGAATGAACCCTGAGAGTATAATGTGTGTGCACTGGCCTGCTAACAAGATCAGCACTTTGAAATCACCAGGCACTCACCACTCCCTTCAAGAGCTACAGTCTCACCCACACGGGAAGCTTAACTCTGTCTTAATAGTGTCATTTTGTGTCAGAACCAACACGATGGCAGTGAGATTTCCTCCATAGTAGCCTCATAGCATCCAAACACATGCTTTTCATATGTGTCAGACCTTCAACCCATGAATAATGCTGCTATTTCAAGGTAAAGAAATAGTTCTTACAACTGCCTACTAAGACCAGTAAAGATCAGATCCACATTACCTCTCAACTTCCTCTCCCATTCTCCTTCCATTGACTAAACTTACCCAAGCCTCCTAGAGTGGAATCCAACAAGCACGCTCCTGCCTTTGAGCTTTAAGATATTTTTTTTTTTGCCCAAATGGTCTTTTTGCGGGCTGTTTTCTCTGCAAGGAAGGATTCTACAAGGATCCGTCCTTCAAATGGCATCTTCTCAGGAAGTTTCTTTCCAATCTCCCCTATTCATACAGCCCATGCCCAATGTCCTGCCCTGCTTTGAAAACCAATTTCCAAGGGTCAGGCTAAAAGAGAAGCATACAAAAGTCAATATTACTTGCATATGTTAAGGATGGGAGCTCTCAAAAGAAAGTCAGGAAACAATATACAATAGCCACACAAAATATAAATATTTAGAAATAAACCTAAACAAAGAAACAAAAGATTTATACAAAACAAAAACTTACAAAACACAATTAAAGGAAACTAAAGGATCCTCTCTGGAGGACAGACAACAGGGAAGTGAATGAAGAGACGATGCCACAATGGATGATATGAAAAAGTAATAACAATGTGTACATTATTAAGGGTTCATGGGGGAGGGGCAGGGGAGTGAAGGGAAATATAGGGAGCTGGTACTGGGGACCTAAGTGGAGGGAGGATGTTTTGAGAGTGATGATGGCAACAAGTGTTCAAAGGTGGCCTGCATACAATTGATGTATGTGTGGATCGTGATGAGAGTTGTATGAACCCCCAATAAAATGATTTATAAAAAAATGAAGGGGAAAGAGCATCTTAAACCACGAGCTCAAGTAGAAAATATTTGGAAATGAAGATGATATCATGTGTACAAATATGCTTCATACAAATGATATATGGAATGTTATAAGAGCTGTAAGAGCTCCCCCAAAAATCATTTTTTAAAAATCCATCCATAAAAAATCCCAAGAAACTGAAGGAGATCTACATAAATGGAAGAAAGTCCCATGTCAATGGAAAGACTAGCCATTGTGAAACTATCAATAATACTCAAAGATATAAAAATAATAGAATTTTTAATTTTAGAATTTTAATTCCAAAAAATGGGGAATTAAAAAAAAAAAAACTAAGCACCAACTTTATTTTCTGTTTTTTGTTTATTTCCCCTCCACCCCCACTCCCCCTTCCTCATAAATTCTTAACAATTTACAAATCATCACCATATTGTCATATCATACATTGTCCTATGTGTCCTTTCATCCACTTCCCTGTTGTTCATACCCCAGGGAGGAGGTTAGATGTAGATTCCTGCAATTGGTTCCCCCTTTCTACTCCACCTTCTATTCATCCTCCCAGTAACACCACTCTCACCATTGGTCCTGAAAGGGATCATCTGTCCTGAATTCCCCATGTTTCTGGATCCAGGGTACATCCCCTGGTCTAGCCAGATTGATAGAAGAATTGGGATACTGATAGGGGGCTTGGGAGTGGGGTGAGTGAGTAAGCATTTCAGAACTAGAGGAAAGTTGGATATTTCATTGTTGCTACACTGTGCATTGACTCATCTCCTCCCTTTTACACTTCTGTAAGGGGATGTAGCTTCACCTAGTGATGGGTTTTGCGTTCTCAATTTGTACTCCCCCTCTTTTATAATGATATATTTTTTAGTTCTTTGATGCCTGATACCTTCGACACCTCGTGGCCATACAGACTGGTGTACTTCTTCCATGTGGGCTTTGTTGTTTCTGAACTAGATGGCCGCTTGTTTACTTTCAAGTCTTTAAGACCCCAGATACTATATCTTTTGATACCCAGGTACCATAAGCTTTCTTCACCACTGTTGCTTATGCACATATTTGTCTTCAGTGATCATGTTGGGAAAGTGAGCATCATGGAATGCCAATTCAACAGAATAAAGTGTTCTTGCAATGAGAAAGTACTTCAGTGGAGGTCCAATGCCCATCTACTTTCATAATGCCAACCCTATAAGTATATAGCACCAACTTTTTATGGAAAGAAAAGAAACCCAGGATAGGTGAAGCACTACAGAAAAAGAACAAAGAGTCCTTCCACTTCCAAACCTCCAAATCTGCTACACATTCACAGTAGTCCAAACAACTGGATACTAGTAAATCCATGCTTCTACTGACAACTGATTTTTGACACAGAGCTGAAATACACTAAATAGGGTGAAAGATCATCTTTTCAATAAACAATGCTGGAAAAATTAAATATCCATTAATATAACATTGAAATAAACCCATGTTAACCACCAGAGGCAGTGATGCCCACAAAAAAAAATAAACCCATGTTTTACTTCATATACAAAAACAAATGAAGATGAATTAAAGACCTAACAGAAAACTCTAGAACTGAAAAGACTAGCAGTGAAAAAAAAATGACTCTAATATAAGACACAGCACACTATCAAAGATACTGAAAAAGACCCACACAACAGAAGTCAAAAGAAGACTAGGGCATCCTAGAAAGAAGACCCTCGTATGCATTGAAAGACTTCTTAGAAAAAGAATAATAAAAGAACCCCCACACTGGGAAGCTCTTTTTGACAATGTTCAGGGACGAATCTCCAAAATTTGTAAGAAACTGCAATATCTTAAAAGAAGATGAAAAATACAAGGAAAAAATAGGCAAAGGACACGAACAAACAGTTCATTGAAGATGATATCCAGGCAACCAGATGTGGAGAAATGTTTGTGTTCATTAGACATTTAAGAAATATAAATTGAAAAAATGACAAGATTCCACCTCAAACCAGCACTGATAGCAAAGTTCAAAAAATAGAAAACTAATACTAGAAAGGATGTAAAGAAATTAGAACCCTCATCGACTGCTGGTGGGACTGCAAAACTATACAAACACTACAGGAAATGGTCAAGTGGTCTACTCTCAAACATTTGGGAGTAGAAATACCATATGACCTAAAGATCTCTCTACTCAGCACATTCCTTAGAGAAACAAGAAGCCAAACACAAGCAGATACATATATCTGCATGTGCATGTTTATCGAAGGACTTTAGCCATGTTGTCTGGAGAGACCAGTCCATGGAAATGGACATCATGCTTGACAAAATCAGAGGCAACAAAAAAGAGAAAGGCCCTGAGTGAGATGGGTGCAACAATTGGCTCTGGGATAAAAACAATAGCCAGGATGGCTTAGGGTACACCCATTGTATACACAATGGTCATGGTCATGGTGAGTCAGGGCTGACTTGATGTAACCAAACAATAGCAACAAAATTCATAACAGCAAGAAGATGAAAACAACTTAAATAGACAGATAAACTTTGACATGGATAGACATATAATCAAGTACTATGCAACATTAAAGAATAATGGTGAAACTCTCAAACAGATCATGGCATGGATAGAACACATTATGTTGAGCAAAGTTACTTAATCATATAAACACAAATAGTGTAGGAGACTTCTGGGGAAAAAAAGGTTTTCATACCCAAAGAAGCAGATTGATGGTTACAGCAGGACAGAGGAGGAAGAGAAAAGGAGGTGGAAGCAAAAAACACACCTGCATCAAGTCAACTCTGAGTCATGAACACTTTATGTGTGCCAGACTAAAATAATGCTCCATAGAGTCTACACCAGCTGATTTTCAGAAGTAGATTCCCAGGCTTTTCTTTTCAGGTTCCTATAGGGGCCCTTTGATGTGCAACATATAGATTAGCAGCCCAGCATGTGAACTGTTTTATTATGCTTTACACCCCTCCATCTCAGTTAGAAGAATCTGTCTCATGTGTCCTTCCATGTGTTTGTGTCTCCATCCCCTCATTAAACAAGCAAGCAAACAAAAAGTAATTGCCATCAAGTCCATTCTGACTCACAGCAACCCTGCAGGGCAAACTAGAACAGTCCCTGGGAGTTTCTAAGACTGGAACTCTTTACAGGAGTCGAAAATCAAGTCTTCCTCCTGAGGAGTGGCTGGTGGGTTTGAACTACAAATTTCTCGAGGACAGGATACTGTCTGCTTTGCTTCTTCCTCACTGCTCTGTTTCCATTCCCTACAGCATCTGGGATATGCCAGGCACATGATAAATGTTTTCTAAAGGAATGAGTCAACTAATATATGATCATATAGGCATGCTTCTTCCTATTTTATTTTTATTTTTATTCTCTCTCCCCTTTCTTAAATTGATGGCCAAAACACTATTTATGGTTCAAGGCAACACATTGCATTATTTGCTGCCAAATCAGGATATATATATATATATATATATATATATATATATATATATAAACAAATTACCAAATAAACAACACAGCAACTCAGTTTACAAATAGTTTACTGTTGTAAATCTGTACAAATTGTTATGGGAGAAACATTGGGAATACAAAAGCTCCCTAAAGTTCTGAATTAATTACTTTGTCTTTCTAATGCTTCACCCCTCAGAGTGATGATTATTCTTGTCCCAGCTCTCTCACAATTAAAAAGTACTAAGAAGTGCATCCCCAACCCCTTGAAACAGAGTATCCTATACTCCTTTAGACAATTTCCCTGTCATCAAAGACTCATTAATGCAGTCTGGTGGCTGGGCATTTCTTACTTAGGTTATGATTTGGCAAAGATCCTGTGTCAATGTGAGCTTGTCTCTGGTCCCTTTTCATCTGTCTTTGTCTCTTACGCAGCAGTCAGCCTGATTTTCATTACACAACTATGAAAAGACCCATTAAGTCTTTGCCCCAAAAGGCAAGGGGGTTAGTTAGGTGAGTGTCTGTCAGGAAGTGTCCCAACAATGAGTCCAGTCTTGCCTGCTGCTCCCATCTTGTTGTAAAACATAGCTCACAGGTGGAAAATGTCCAACCAGTTCACCAGCTCTGCATGGAATAAGCACCCCTTGAGTCTCTTGACACTGCAGGCAGGCCACTGGGTAATAAAAGCACAATCAAGGGGTACTCAACACGCAACAGTTGTAATTGCAGACAAGTGCCGTATTCCTGTCTGCCCAAGGACTAGGGAAGATTGTTCACTTAGATCTAAATGCAATTTATTTTCTGAGCTTGTTTCAGTTTGATTCTCTCATGTCTTATGCTTCATAATAAGTTTACATTCTGATCTACTTGAATCGGCAAAATCTCAGGGATATCTCTTACCAGTTACAAAGAGGGGTGATTAGCAACTCGGAACAGAAACATGTTCAAGACTAACAAAAGCACAGGGCAACCACATAGGGCACAACACAATCCTTAGGAGAGAGCCTGGAGCAGACCCAGCAATGGAGTTAAGTTGGAGGATCAATTAGTGATGCCCCCTCCCCCGGGCTTCCACTCCTTTGGCCTCACGAAGCTTACGTTGGACGCAGACACTCTCGAGGTTCTCTGAAACAGTAGGCTTGCTTGGGGCCTCTCTCTTGCCTCTTGACTGGTCTGTGTTTTTCTCTGTCTCGTAGTCCCCACTAGAGAGTGCAGTGGGTGGAGGAGTATCTGCCATTGGTCAAATGAGCTCAGGTGCAAGTCCAAAGTTTAGTAGTTTGACTCTACCAGAAGTACCTCAGAAGAAAGGCCTGGCAACCTACCTCTAAAAAGTCAGCTACTGAGAACATTCTGGATCACAGTTCTACTCTGATCCATATGGGTCATTATTAGCCAGAATCAATTCAATGGCAGTTTATCACTGGACTATCTTTCCTTGTTACATTACAACATTATGTGATGATTGCCAGCAATTTTTGGTAACACATTTACAACCGAGGTATACTGAGCTCATGTGGTAGAAAATAATAATGAATGAGCTCTGTCCAAATAAACAAAACAAAATAGGAAACATGCAAGTTCTTTATCTGAGAGGGTAAGTTACTTAGATTGATTATCATAGGCAGACAATCCTGGAAGAATGACCTCAAATGTATCTCTATTCTGTTGCTCTGCCCATAATTGGTTGCTCCTAAAATTTTCCTTGACCCTTGGTGTTCTGTAACTTAACTGGTAGATTTCTAAGTCTAAAGTTATTCTTCTCATGAGGGCTCATTTATTTCATGAGTTTGGAATATATTCAGCCAAATATGACTGAAACATTGCCTCTTC
The DNA here is from genome assembly GCA_004026705.1 of Nesogale talazaci. Lineage (NCBI taxonomy): Eukaryota > Metazoa > Chordata > Mammalia > Afrosoricida > Tenrecidae > Nesogale > Nesogale talazaci. The sequence goes on along the minus strand of PVJH01009758.1, from coordinate 25,619 downwards.
TTCCTACTCTCTTGTTTCTTGTCAGTTTAGTCTCCTTCATGAGGCATCATGCCACCATGGGCTATAGATTTTTGTGATTAGCTCATCTTTAGCAGCAATAATTCCTCCACTGTCCCTGAGTCGTAGCCATATCATTTAAGCATGGTTAGTGTAGCAGACAACATACTGAACTGCTGATCACAAGGACAGTGGTTTGAACCCACCAGTATTACTACAGGAGAAAGCTGAGGATGTCAGCTCCCGTAACTCTCAGGAACCCAAAGGGGCAGTCCTAATCTTTCCTTATCGTCACTCTGAGACAGAATTGACTTTATGGCAGTGATTATTTTTTCTGATTAGTTTAAAATGAATTTCACCAGCAGTTGGCTTGAAATGATTGTTTTCACTTGTTTCATATCAAGATGGTAGTTTGCATTTGTGGCAGAAGTCTGGGACTTCAATGTCTCTCAGGAGACTTTTTTTCTCCCAACTTGATCTTTAGGATTCTCTAAATCAGATGAATGATTTTAGCATTCAGTATGGACACACCTCAATTATATATATAACCTGACTGCTTGGCACTTAACACCAACAAACCAGAAAAAGGGGTCTTTTTACTTGGGTAGTCATTCTGTTTCACTCTCTACACACACTGGTTAAGTCACAATATTTTCATCTCACAGTTTTTGTTTTGTTGTAGGTGCAACCACAATTAGCAGTAATTTGATCTCTCATGCTTAGAAACTAGATGTTGTATGTGCAAAAAGGAGTTAAATAGAATAGCCACAGAGCCAGGAATTAAGCTGGAAGCTTTAAATACTTAACTCAATCAATTAATAACAGAGAAAGAGAAAAACATGCATTGAATATTTCTTAAAGACTTGCTAGAATACCATGCCTACAAAGTCACATTAACTATGAAGCCAGAACGTTAAACCATATTCCCCTTTCTTTAAAACACACTGCCTAGAGCTACTCAGTGGGAGCGGCCACACACACACCCAGTGTGGCAGTTGCTCAGCCTCCTCTTATCATCTGACTTGAATATAAATAAATTATAATAGATATGCTTCTTCCATTAGCAAGTAATTACGCAAGTAACACCTGCCTGAGGATTGTTTTTAGGTATATTCTTACTCTTCTGAGTTTTATACCTGTCTCTTTAGCAATTAACACACTCATTGAAATTTTGTATGACTCACCTCAAAATACCATATGCTCACCAAAGTCCTCTCATAGAAAAGAACCTCTGTTGTCTCAAGGAAAACATAGCAAACATTAAGTATACAAACATGTCTCCTGGGTACATATGCCTAAAAGTTATCTTCTTGTATGTGAGTCCCATGGCTGTTTGAAATAAATAAGTAAAAGTAAACTAATTTCCAGTAACATTTGTCATCAGACTGAGATTTCTGAATAGAAAGGATAACATTTATTATCCAAATGAATCAGAGAGAGTGTGACTTTCAGCATCTTAAGTAAAAGTTAACATTTCTCACGATCACATATTAAGAGCAAGACTGTAATCTAAAGTTTGGAATATCACAAATATATCATATGAGGACTGAGATGATTCTAATCTTATTGAATAAACAGGTTATGTCCCTAACTCTGCACCATTAGTTAAATCTATCCATTAAATATCTCTATTATACCACATGAGCTGAGAATTCCTGGGAAAAATAATTGATCCATGTAGATTAGAGCGCTGGTGGGTTAGTAGCTTATTTGTCGGGCTATTGATCACAAGGTCAACGGTTCAAAAACACCAGCTGTTCTGCAGGAGAAAGAAAAGAGGCTATTTACTTAGGTAAAGAGGAAGTTTCAAAACTCCAAAGGGGGAGTTCTACCAGGCAGTTCTACTCGGATCTCCTGGGTTGTTATAAATCAAAGTCAACTCAATGGTAGTGAATTTGGGGCTTGGGGGGCACTGGGTGGGGGTGAGAGATTATAGATCAAAGGTACACAAATACAGTCTCTCTTACTACTCGTCCTTAATACACTGTCGGTTTCTCTTCTCTCTAGTAGGGGCCTCTTCAATGATTGTTTCCAAATACTACTTCATCCTACCTTGCAATCAGTGAATGAATAATCTTATATTAATGACTCCATGAAGAAAATAAAGAGAATGACCCCTTCTTTTACCTGCATCTGGTATTCATCAGTTCAGCTTTGCTTTCTTCTAATTCATGTTCTTTCCTTCAGGCTCAGGGACAGAGGGTGCTTTCCAATTGCTCATCATTCATCCATTCTGATACCTGTCTAGTCCTTTGGTGAATTTCATTATCAGCCCTTCCCAGTCTTAGCTGTGATTTTAAACTTTTATCTAAAAGCTGAAGTTTTGTATTATCTGCAACAGCTGCAAAAGTTGCATCTGTAACAACACAAATGTATTTCATCCTGCATCATTAACAAACAATCAAAAGCTATCCTTGTTGGAATAAAATAATCAAAACAAGCAAAAAATAGCACCTCCTTCGACCCCAACATGTGCTTTCTTAGCTGCTGAATGCACTGTGAATGTGCATGGTCTTTCTCTTTCTCATTCATGTTTCTCAAAGGAATATTATATGCATCATCTTTTGACCACTGGCTAAACTTCCCTGGTGATAGAAATTCTTTTCCACCCTTAACTTAATTATAGCCCTGTAAAATGTGAAATTTTTTTAATCTTCTTTTTTTTTCTTGGGGGTGGGGGGCAGGCATCACTGCCTCTGGCGGTCATGGGCAATACCCAGCACTACTTCTGAGAGCTGCCGCTGGACTTGAACCACCAAGCCCGCAGGCCACAGTCCCGCACTCACTTATGCCACAGGGGCTTAGCCCCCTAAAATGTGAAATTTTATGGTGCAAAGTAAATTGAAAATTATCTCCTATGCCATTTTTTCTTTTATTTGAGAAAAATGCATATATTTTAATTTGAAAATTTTCTAACTTTTTATTGTGAATTTGGTGAGGTTTACAGAGGAGCTCATCAGTTTCCATTAAACAAGTCATACACAGTTTTCTTCTTCAACTTATGTATTGCATTCCTCCATGTACCATCACTTACTTATCTTACACCTGTCTCCACTGTTCTTCCTTTCCTAACCTTGTAACTTTATTCTTGACAAAATGCTCTCCCTTTGACATTAAATAGCTAATTATTCTAACATAGTGGTGGGTCCTAACCCAGACCTGAAGGTCTCTATTTGACCAGTTAGCCTGGTGTTTTTGATGATTAGGATTGGTCCACATTTTCTCTTGTTCTACATAGAGCCTTCTAATATGACCCTTTTGAAAGCAGTTGATAGTGATAGCTGAGCACCATCTATTTCCATCTATTTCCACTTGGCTCAATAGTTCACTGAACTAATTGTGTCGATATGCTTTTCAAATGTCTTTTTTCTTGCCAGGGATTGACCAAGAGTTGCATGTTAGATGGGTGCTCATGAGCTTTGAAGACCCCAAGTGTTACTCACCCAAGTAAGATATAGAATACTGTCTTTGTGGACTACATTATGTCAACTGTACTTTATGTGCCCTTATATCAGTGGCTCTCAACCTTCCTTATTCCACATCCCTTTATTACAGTCCCTCAAGTTGTATTGACCACCCAACCATAAAATTATTTTTGTTGCTTCTTCATAACTGTAATTTTACTACTGTTATTAGTCAGATGACCCCTAAAAAAAGGTCATTCAACCCCCAAAAGGTTTGTGACCCAGAGGTTGAGAACTGCTATCTTAGATGGTGGTCGTGATCCTCCAGGTCCAACAATTCATTCTCTCCTAGAGTTTGGTTATATCTAAGAAGTGTCCATGCTTTTGCCCCTACATGCTCCACCACATTCATAGATATATTTGAAGCAAAGGTAAATGGACCTATACAAATATCTTCGGTCAGAGCCACATATTTATTTTCATACATGCACTTCCCCTCTCACACCTATCCAAACATCTACTTATATCTTTAAGATTAACATTATTCCACTACTTTGTATATAGCAGTTTTTGCCTCTGGCGCATTTAACTTTTACAAAACTCCCTAAATCTTGCCATGTTTTAATATTTTTCTTTACTTAAAAATTCATTTTATTAGGGACTCATACCACTCTTATCACAATCCATGCATACATCCATTGTATCAAAGACATTTGTACCTTTTTTGCCATCCTCATTTTCAAAGCATTTTCTTTCTACTTGAGCACTTGGTATCAGCTCCTCATTTTCCCTCTCCTTCCCTCACCCACCCCATGAACACTTGATCATTTATACATTGTTATTATTTTTTCATTTCATACACTTACCGATGTCTCCCTTCACCCACTTTTCTGTTGTCTATCTCCCAGGGAGGGGATTATATGTAGATATATGTAATTGGTTCCCCCTTTCTACCCCACCTTCCTTCCACCCTCCAGTATCACCACTCTCATCACTGGTCCTGCAATGTTTATCTGTCTTGGATCCCCTGTGCTTTCAGCTCTTATCTGTACCAGTGTACATACTCTGGTCTAGCTGGATTTGTAAGGGAGAATTGGGATCATGATGGGGGTGGAGGGAGAGGAAGCATTAAAGAATTAGAGAAAAGTTGTATGTTTCATCACCCTTAATGCACCCTTAATGGCTCATGTCTTCCTTGTGACCCTTTTGCAAAGAGAGGTCCACTTATCTACAGATGGGCTTTGAATTTTCATTCCACTCACAGCCCTCATTCACAATGATATGATTTTTTATTCTGATTTTTATGTTTGATACATGATCTCATTGACACCTCATGATCACACAGGCTGATTTGCTTCTTCAATTGGATTTTATTCATTCTCAGCTAGATGGCCACTTATCTTTAAGCCTTTAAGATCCCAAGCTCTAGCTTTTGATAACCAGGCACCATCAGCTTTCTTCGCCACATTTGCTGACGTACCCATTTTTTCTTCAGTAACTATAGTCCGGAAGGTGAGCATCATGAAATACCAGGTTATTAGAACAAAGTGTTCTCGCATTGAGGGAGTACTTGAATAGAGGTCCAAGGTCCATCTGCTACCATAATATTTAACATATAAATATACTGGTATGTCCATAGATCTATTTCCCTATCGTTACATACAAATATATTTGCATATGTATATGTATGTATTTAGACCTCTTTAAATTCCCATCTGTCTCCTGGTTTTTTCATCTATTTCCTTTTACTTTCCTCTTGTCCCCCTATCATGTTGAGCCTTCATTCAGGTGTCAGTAATTCCTCTCAGTCATATTGCCTTGGACCAAGCCCTACCAGGTCTCCTACACCCTCACCATTGGTTTTAGATCTTCTGCTGTTCCCTTTTCCCTGTGTTTGTTAACACCCACTTCTTTTCCTACACCTGACTCTCTCCAATGTTTTCCCAAAACCACCAGTTCCATTGTTTTCTTCTCTGGATTGTTTATCCCACCTATCTTATCTAGCTAGAAATGTAGAAACAATAATAAGCACAAAAGCAAGATAGTGAAAAACCAAATAATGAAAGAAAACAAAGCAATAACATCAACAGCAACAACAACAAAAACCAATTTCCAAAAAAATTAAAAAGCCTATAAATAGTTTCAGGTCCATTGGTTGACCTTTAGGAATGTCTATCAGTCCAGTCTGATGGGGTGCCATGTCCTGGCTTCAAAGTCTATTTTTGACATTCCTCAGAGACTGTATTGCTCTGTTCCTCTTGCTGCTCTGTTGCATACCCTTAGCATTTTACCCTGGTGTAGTAGTGTAAGATCAGGTATTATTATCTCACTGTGTCTCCAGTGTTGTCCCTCGCAACACTATGGATAAGTGGGGAACATCGTGCCTTGTAGTGGGACCAGCAAAGTGGTCCTCTCTGAGCAGGAATATGGTCATGAGGACTTGGTGGGCAAGGTGTGTTACTCCTTCTCTCTTTCCTTCAGCTCGGGGAGAGGGGCACGTCTGATTAGAGTTCACAGATGCACAGGGGACCTCAAACATTTCTTGATTGTTTCAAGAAACAATTTTCTTCTCTGGCTTATTGTTGGTGGGTATTTTTCTTTCTTACTCTTTATTTTTAATTTTAGTATTATTATTGATCCTGTGTTTTCTTCCTTCTATTTCACTGTGTTTTGGTTTTTATTGTTTCTGTTAGGTCTTCTAGTTTAGTAACACAGAAAGAGTGGGTACATAGAGACAATAGAGGATGAAGTGGTTTATCAGGAAAGCCTGATTGGAGAAGGGCGTAATTGAGAAGCAAACAGTAGAAGCAGCATGAGGGAGGAAGCATTAGAATGATTTCGCTATGAAAATGTATGATATGTGAATATTATATCATGAAAATTCCTAGAAGAAAAGAAATCTAACTTGATCTATGGTCACCATGAGTGAAGAAGGAAGACTTTTTGATAAGGGCCATTGAGTTCATTTTAAGCATGGTGGAACAATTTGGAGAGGGATAACAATAATGTTTATACAACATGAAGAGTATGATCAATGGTACTGAGTTATACATATTGGTGAATGAATTGAATTTGTGAATGTTTTGCTGTGCATATTTTTTACAAAAATGGGAAACAAAGTACATAAATAACAATACAAGTAACAAATAACAAATAACAAGTACAAGAAAAGAAGAAAATACTCTATAATTGATTGGGGTAAAGATTGAATAAGCTATCTTTAATATGGCTGAATTATGGAAATGTAAGATATGTGGCTGAAGTTAAAAAAATTCTCAGATATACACAGACCCCCCAAAAAAAATTTTAGATAGATAGAGAGATACTAATTATAGAAGGCACTAAAAATTCAAACTTAAAAGATGTATTTTTCTTATATCAGAATAAATATTTGATGGAGTCACTCAAGTGAAATCCTAGTGTAAATTGAAGAATACTTGTAATTAATAGTTGTTTCTCTGAAATGTGTCCTAACTGTTAAGTTAGAGATTGGAAACATCATACCTCTAGTGACTAATCACCCACAGATGATATTTACGTTCCCTATTCTTTCCTTACCCAAGCATATCTCATTTGTCTTTCTCTTTATCCTCACTTATATTCTTTATTTCCTGTTCATATTATTATCAAATTACTTCAGTATCCCTGCCTTTAGTTCTAATTTATCAGTCCTCCAATCTACAGTGTCCACTGATGGCAGGATATTACTCCTAAAATCCCAATCGTCAATATTTTTTATCCAAAGTATTTCAAATTCTCTACTGACTGCAGGATATAAACAGAGCTACAAAACCGTGTCTACCATTTCCTTCAAGGTCGGTCCCCTTCTAACCTCACCAACATGACTCTTTACTACTTTCTTCCTTGTCCATTCCACTCCAGTCCCCTTACCATAAGAGCATATCAAACTTGCTTTTTCCACTTGGAATAGTCCCTCTGCCTGTAACTATCATCCTGACACTGGTCCTACCTCAGCCTTGCTCTTGAAAATGCCTATTTTCATTGTTAGCTCTTGGCTTTTATACTGTCTCTTCAAAGAGACTTTTTGTGCCTAAAATTTGCATGCCTAGTCTTATTTTAACCAATATAACTTTCTTATTATGGATTATAAGTCAGGATCAAGAAAATTTACATGGAAGCAGCAGTCGATAGTACAAGCAATGCATTGTATTGGGTAAATCTGCTGCACTAAACTTTTACAAGTATAGAAAAGCAAGGAAGTTACTCTGAGGACAAAAGTGTGCCTAATCCAAGGCATGGTATTTTCAATGGTCTCACGTGAATATGAAAGTAGGATATTTTAATTGTGGTGCTGATGAAGAATTTTGAAAGTACCACGGACTGCCAAAAGAACAAGAGAATTTGTGTTGGAAGAAGCACAGTCAGAGTGCTTCTCAGAGTCAAAGAAGGCAAGACTTCTTTGTCCTACAAATTTTGGACCTGATGTCAGGAGAAACCAATTTCTGCAGAAGGATATCAAGCTTGGTAAAGTAGAGTGTTATCTTATCAAAAAAGAGAAAGACTCTGGATGAGATAGACTGGCATAGTAGCTGCAACAACAGGCCTAAACACAAGAACAACTGTGAGTACCAGGCAGTGTTTCAACATAGACCACTACAGAGTTGCAACTGACTGCAGGGCATCTAAGGACAACAGCAAGCTCCAATTTTCTTTGAGACCATTATCATGTCAGGAGTCTGTGTGATGCAGATGATAGGGTATGTGTTGGGCCACATCCTGCAAGATCAGTTTGAATCTATTATCCACTTACTGGGAGAAAGGTGAGGCTTTCTGCCCCTATAAAACTTTAAAGCCAAAAAAAAAAAACAAAAACCAAAAAACTTTAAAACCTTGTAAACTCCATGTAGGGTGGCTATGTGTTTGCATGAACTTAATGGCAATGGACTTGGTTTGGGTTTAATATCATATTTTATGATTGTTTGCTTATTTAACAGTTTAAAAGGTTATTTAGTAACTTTCTGAAAGCTCTAAAGGGTCAGATGGTAAGTCTATGCCATAATTTACAGAAATTATGTCCACAATGTCCTTTTTTTTGCCAACCACACTCTTGACAAGGTATTTTTATAAGCCATCTATTATGAAAACACATTGTAGGAAAGGCAACATTGACAAAAATAAATAATACACATGTTATTTGCATAAAATATAATGTGTAGTATCTAACAGTCTCTGGTATCTAGTTTGTGCCCAAAAGAAATTGGATGAATAACTGATGAATGAATTAACATATGAATGCCCTCTATGAAATGTTTATGCATGTCTTGCCCTAGCAGACCTTTGCTCAATATGATCTCTCAGCCTACAGAAGATCTTTTGTTCACTTCACTACACTGGAGACACCTGCATGCCTTCACAGAGCTTACTGCTCTGAAATCAATTCTGACTCACAGCTGTCCAGAAGAGCAAATGAGTACTGCCCCTCTGGATTTCAAAGTTGTGAACCAAGAGTGACTGGTAGTTTTTTACTGCTGATTGTGTGGTTAGAAGTCCACTGAGTTGCAGCTATCCCCCAAGAGTGTCTTCCCTTCAATAGCTCAACACTAGAATGAACAGTTCTTCCATGTTTTGTCTGACTTTGTCCCTAACAGACTTTCAACTTTATTTTTTATGTATCATCAATAATTATTACAGATTTCTGCCATGCTAATCACAACATGTATGTATACTCTTATTTCTGTTTAAGAAAATTCATTAATTTCTTAAGTGTGTTACTTGTCTTTTCATCAGGGTAGTGCTTGATATTAAATAAACACTGAGTAATCATGATCACAATAGAAAACAAATGACTATATATAACATTCAATAATTCTACTATTCTCATATCACATGAAATATCACACCATAGACATTATAGTGGTATTCTCTTTGTGTATATCATCAGTTATTAAGCAGAGTGTTGAAATGTACAGCACTGAAACAAATAGGTTAATATTTAATAAGTGATTGTCCTTCCATAAAACAAGACACATCAGACTCTACAGCAAAAGGGGACAATGCCACAAAAAGGGGTCAGTAAAGAGTTCATTAACTTAAAAAACTACTATACAAAGCTGAGCATCAGTGGTTCAAAACATGAATAAGAGAAAAGGAATAGTTCCAGAAGTCACACTGACAGTGCTGAATATAGATACTTCAAAGCAAGGGGAGTCTTTTAGAAATTATTTCCATAGCTGGATCAAGAATATTGCTATTAAACTCAGTGACCCAAATATATTTAGTGCAAAGGTTCCAGTAGGATTCTTCACTTGGAAATTATTAAACTTCCAATGCCTCTGCCTTTCTCCAGCCAGATTATTCTACACATCATCTAGCAATACTGACAATGAATGTAGCTGTATCATGTGGTACTTCCACCTAAGAGTAGGTCATATCAAGACATACACATTATCATTAGAATAAAGTGAGCTGATTTGATTATTTTTACAAGTATGTTTACATCAATGTCTAAATTGTTCTTAATTAACTACGGAAAAGTTACCCACTTCCTTGTTTCTAAAGCTATGGACCATATATTACCTTCTTGATCTACACAATGAAGTTGAGTCTATAGAATGGCAATTAGTCATTAAATAACATTGTCATTAGGACAATGTCCAGTAGGACAATTCAATAGGACACCCTAATTCAACTTCTTCATGAAAGCAATTGAGTAGTGAATAAATAGTACTAAGCTAGGCTGAAAAAAATGGAATATGATTTGTTCCAAAGAAAAGTGAAATCAGAAAACTCAGAAAATAAGTTATTTTCAAGACCATCTTTAATCTTGAGTGTTCCCTATCAAACTTGGAGAATTTGACTTTCTGCAGACCCAATAAATAAGATAATAAAACCCAACGTCTGGCCAATGTAGGAAATTTAATAGGAAATCACTGCAAAAGCGGATCCTCTAAAAACTTACACATATAATTCAAAAGTGAGCGCCAAACAATACCTTCCCCCACAGAAGGGGACACTAAGGAAACTCACAGAGTCTGACATGGTACTTCTCTAGAGATTCTATCTATAAGCTAGTTTGAAATGTAATTTCACATGACCCACCATCAAGCCAAGCATGTAATTTAGTATAGAATCATGTTAAGAATTCTGCTGATTAACTGACATAAGTAACACTCTCAGGAAACTGTATACTCAGTCCAGTTTACAAAGTGCTCCTCTCCCAGATAGATTCTCAAGTAAATAGTTATCTTTCATACAGAAAACATTCCAAAAAAAGTATACTAGAAAACTAGCCCAAGTGGTCGACATTTAAAATAGACCTTTAAAGATGTATACTATTAAAAAAATATACCATGGAAATAAGTTTAAAAAAGTACAGACTGGAAATAATAATACAAGACACAATTTTCCATAAGAAACATAAAAGATCACAACCTAATAACAAATACTTCAATTAGTTAGGATCATTATATTAGTTTTAACTTTATATGCATATAATAACATATCTTCAAAATATGAAAAGCAAAATTATCAAATAAGAAAGGAAAATTAATAAATTAATAAATATAATGTGTAATTGTAACACAAATCTTTAAAATATACATACATCAGTCCCCAAAAAGATCATTAAAAAGATAGATTCAAACAACACAAGTAACTTGCCTTATCTAAAACATAGATAACAGATGAAAAATAGAATAGAATTCATTCTCAGAAGGAACAGATCGATCATATCCCACTTTTTCACTCGTTCATCATTTCTGATTCCAGGTGCCCATGTGGCTCTCTGTTTCTACTCAACCAGGGCTCAGCCAGACTTTACAATTTCAAATAATGTCATCCATCCTTGAGTTTGTTCATTTATTGGAATGGCCAATAGAACTAGTGAATAATATTTGGTTACCATTTTTCTTAAAAGGATGGAAATCAAGATCATTATAAGGAAGAGAAACATGGGCAAGTGTGGGGAGATTCCCAACATAGAGCTGCCATGTTTTAGAGAGGGCGTGTTACTCTTCTATTCCCTGATCTGGAAGCTGTCTGACACTCAGTGTTTTGGGCATTTATTGGCCAGTTGTGTGTGATAGACTAGAGTGTGCCCCTGAGATGAGTGGATATGAACCACCAGGTGCATCTTTGCTCGTCCTTTCATTACCTTACCAGCACACCATTAGAGGTGGCCTAGGGTACTCCAGTTACTCTTGATCATGGCAGCCCAATTACTCCAGGAGCTATTTGAAGAATAGATTCATCTCACATATCGTAAAAATATATCCTTTACTTCATACATATATGCAAAATCATGTTCTTAATAGTTCAAAATATAAATGACTTTCGTGAAAATATTAAATATTTACAAAATTATTCCTATACCCTACCATAAAGCATTAACAATTATCAAAAGACTGATGCTGGGTATATCATATTATGTGTTCATAATAAAATTAAATATCTGAAAAAATTTTAAAGAAGCAACAGAAATTTAATGAGATAAAAATAAATAATATGAGCCTCTGGTGAATCACCTCTGACTATAGTTGAGGGATGTGAATATTCTTGTTATCGGACAGAGAGCACTGAAAAATTGACTATGGCAGATGTTAGACTGAAAGGTAATATCTTATTATCTGATCTCCCTTGTAACTTATTTTAAAGTTGTTTCAGAAAAAAAAGTGAAAGAAAAATACACATAGATTAATCCTCCAGTGAATTACTTCTGATCATAGACCAAAGATGTGAATAGATTTGCTATTATTCACAGTGTATTGTTAAGTGAATTATTGAAGATGTAAAGTCAAAATTGACCACTTTATTATGTGAGCCCCAGTTTGAGCCATTTATTTTATTTTATTTAAAAAAAATCATTTTATTGGGGGCTCATAGTGCTCTTATCACAATCCATACATCCATCCTTTGTGTCAAAGACATTTTTATATTTGTTGTCATCATCATTTTCAAAACATTTTCTTTCTACTTAACCCTTAGCTCATTTTCCCCTCCCTCCCTTATGAACCCTTGATAACATAAATTACAATTTTTTCATGCCTTACACTGACTGATGTCTCCCTTCACCCACTTTCCTGTTGCAGGTCCCCCTGGGGGGTGGTTATATGTAGATCATTGTGATTGAATCCCGTCTTTCTACCCCCATCTCCCCCTATCCCTCCTGGTATGGCTATATTTATTATTGATCCTGAGGGGTTTAACTGTCCTGGATTCCCTGTGTTTCCAGTTATTATCTGTACATAAGTGTAAGTTTTGGTCTAGCAGGATTTGTAAGGTAAAATTGTGGTCATGATAGGGGGAGTGGATATTAGAGAACTAGAGAAAAGTTGCATGTTTCATTGGTGCTCTACTGCACCCTGACTAGCTCATCTCTTCCTTGTGACGCTTCTGTAATGGGATGTCCGATAGCCTTTGACCCATTTTAAATTGACACTTTCCTTTGTTACTGTTGTTGGGGTGAGGTTTTTTGTACATGTAATTATTTGTTTTGTTTTGTACGTTTTTCTGTATATGAAGTCCAGAAGAGATAAACCTACAGAGTAAATGGGTTAATAGTTTCTTGGGATATGGCAGGAGGGTTTGGGAGGAAATGAGGAGCTAACAATAAGTATAAGGAAGAAAAAACATCCTAAAATTGATTATATTGAAAATTTTCAACTCTTCTTAATAAGATTGGACTACAATATTGCATAATATGTGAATTATATAACAATAAAACAGTTAAATAAATAATATAGTATAATATAAACTCATCTATAGTGATCGTTCCCTCCTTTCTCCTCCTACCTTCCCCTTACCTTCCTGGTATTGCTACTCTCGTTATTGGTCCTGAGGAGTTTATCTGTCCTGAATTCCCTGTGTTTCCAGCTTTTGGAAATATCAATGCAAATTATGAGAGAAGCTGGATTACCTGAAGATGATACAACCTTGTTTGCTTAAAGTGAAAAAGACTTGAAACCTTGAAGCATTTGCTAAGGATGATCAAAGGTTACAATCTTCAACAAAGATTATATTTCAATGTGAAGAAAACCAAAATCTTCACAACCAGACCAATAGGTCACATCATGATAAAAAAAACACATGGAGACAAGATGGGCGTTTTCAAGGATTTCATCTTGTTTGGATCCATAACCACTGACTATGTATGCATCAGCCAAGAGATTAAAGGGTAATAGGTACATCTGCTGCTTAAATCTCTAAAATGATGAAAAACAAGGATGTTACTTTGAGGTCTAAGATGTACCTGACCCAAGATCTGGTATTTTCCATTGCCTCATATATATGTGAAAGTTGAACATTCAAGAAGGAAGACCAAGGAACAGTAAATGCACTTGAATTATGGTGGAAGTGAAGAATATTTATGCTAACAAACAAATATATTTGGAAGAAGTACAGCCAGAATGCTCCTTAGAGGCAAGGACTTTGCCTCATGTATTTTGGACATGTTGTCAGGAAAGGTCAGTCCCTGGAGAAGGACATCATGCTTGGTAAAATAGCGGAACAATAAAAAAAAAAAAGAAGATCTTCAACAAGCTGGGTTGACACAATGTCTATATTGATGGTGTAAGACCTGAAAAATAGATGGTGCCAAGCTACCAGAAGAGATAGATGGTGATAGGCTACAATCACAAACCATACTGATGAGGGACATATAAAGAGTCCTGGGTCGAAAGGAGAAAACTGTAAAATAAAATTCAAGTGACTAAAATGGGTCAGACTTACTATACTAATGGAGATTAGATGACCCCCTGAGACTATATCACCCTAATGTGTTCTTTGAGCTTGGAAATAAAGCCAGTCCTGTTAGCCATTTTTCACCCAACTCATAGATTGGCTTATAAAATAAGCAAATTACACATTAGTACTGTGTTCCCTTAAATTCTCAATGATATGTGACAAATGATCAGCATTTACTCGAAAATGAAGATGAAACACTAAGGAGAAGCAGAGACACATTAATGGAAATAATGAGAGTGTTGACACTTTGTGGAAAATATAACCAATGCCATGGAAAAACCTATCAAAATTGTTAAATGGAAGAATATTAAATTTACTATGTAAACTTTCACCTAAAACATAATAAGATATTTTAAATGATATTTTAAAATGATTCCGTGAAACATAATGAAATCTCATAGCAAAAGTAATCTTTAAAGGGAAATAGATAACCTTAAAAGTTTCTCTCAAAAATAAAAGAGGTAAAAAGTGTAAAGAGACAATATTAAGAACGAAAAAAAGGGCTGAGCCCCAGTGGCATAGTGGTTGTGCACGGGACTGCGGCCCACTGGGATGGAGGTTCAATTCCAGCTCCACAGGAGCAAAGGCTGGGCCGCCTACTCCCACCACCAGAGGGCAGTGATGCCCCCCCCAGAAAAAGCAAAAGGCAAAAAAAAGAAAAAGAAAAAGAAACCTAATTAGTGTCAGAAATATTGAACAAACTAAATAATATAAGCACAGATAACAAAATACATTCAGGATTATGCCAACACTTTTCAAAACTTTGAAATGTCATGAAATCAATAAAGGAATTGAATCAATAGATTTAAAATGTCTCACAAGAAGACAACAGATACGGGGAATTCTGAAGGTGAATTCTCCCAACTGTATAAGGAAGGGGTCATTCTCATGTTACACAAACTCTAAAAAGAAGACGGCGGAAAGGAATAACGTCTTATCTCATTTAATAGACAAGCACAACAGGAATACCAAAGACAGTAAAATGAATTAAAATAGGAATCTCTCCCAACCACAGTCATATAAATTTGGGGGATTCAAAAATTTTGTAGTGGAAAAATATGAAACTGAAAGATAAAGAATTTTCACAAACTTCTTGAAGCAATTATAAACTTTTCATATTTTCAAATCCTGAGTCAGAATCAACTTGATAACAGTGAATTTGATTTTGAGATTACATGATATAAGAACAAATTGAATTAATCCATGGTTTTAAAAGAAAAAGTAGTATTCTATGACTAATGGATGTCTCCCAGAATTGAAAAAGTTTAATTCTATATTAGAAAATCAATTAATGTGATATACTTCAGTCACAAATTAAAGGAAAAATGATCTGATTATCATAATAGACATAAAAGAAATGTCCAAAAAAATTCCACATTTATTCAAGTAATAATCTTCCAGGAAAAGGAGAATAGACAGGTATTTTCTTAATTTCATGAACAAAATACACACTGCACTGTAAATATCATACTTACTGGTAAAATCTTAAAAGCATTCCTTTTAAGATCAGGAACAATGCAAAGATATCTACTATCACCATTTCTAATAAAAATTGCTTTGAAAGTTCAAAACAGTTCATTAAAACAAGATAAATGAGGCAACAGTTATAACATTTAGAAAGAAAGATATCATTTGCTTTTTTTTCCAACATCCACTCCTCATTTGCTCTTAATATGATTTTCCACATAGAAAACCTTAAAAAATTCATTTAATTTTCTAAATACAAATCGATGTAGAAAAGATAATTCCATACCAGCAACACTTCTTTTTTAAAAATAATTTTTAAAGTCCATTTATAGTACCTCACAAGAAAATAAGATACCCCAAAATAAAATTATGGTGCGCAGAGAGGCTCATTTTACTAATAAATAAATAAAAGTACAAAAGAATCCGACATAAATGGAAAAACTAAAAAGGTTCTGAAATCTTTCTTGGTTAGAAACATTCACCCTCAGAGAAAACATCATTGTTCCCTGATAGATGCATAAATTCAATAAAATCCCAATTCAAAAATTCAGTCATTTAAAATATATGTAATTTGTTTGTAATTTAAACATGTAAAGCTGATATTAAAACATACTATAAGTGAAAAATGGCCAGACTAAATGAAATACATTGAAGAAGCCAATCAAAGTGTGAAACTTCCCTACCAGATACCAAGATCGCTATAGAGTGATAGAAATTATGATTGTGTGACATTAGTGCAGCAATGAACAAGTAAAAATGAATCAAAATTAAGATACAGAAGAAGCCTAGTATATACCTATGAGTATTTGATTTATATCTAGCTGGCATTGCATATAAATGGAGAAAAGGGTGGAAAATAAACAAAACAAAAGCAAAATGGGCAAAAAAAAATTATTGAAGCATTCCCACACACAAAAATAAAACCCGAAATGCCAACAAACAAACAAAAATAGTACCTAAAATATACTTAACCTAAAAAAATTTGAAAAAAATACTTAATCTTGATTACAATCAGGAAAATATCAGTTGAAGCTAGAATGATATAACTTTACATACTAGACAGACTACAAACATTAGACAGTTAACCACGCCAAGAATTTCCCTTGATGTGGAGCAATAGAAAGTCCTATCCACAGTAATAGGAAGATAACTTTTCTAGTTTTGCTATAGAAAAACAATCTCATTCTTTTTTGGTATTTTCAAGTGAAGTTAAGCATCCACATATCCTTACACAAACAGTTTTTCTTATTCATCTAGGTATAGTTATCCTTCATTATCCTTGATGAATTGGTTCTAGAAACCCTTCTCACTCAGACCAAAAAGTCAGAGATTCACGAATCGCTAAGGTAAAATGTGCAGTATTTGGAAATTGCTTATGTACATCCCCCACTACTTTGAATCATTGCTAGATTACTCAGAATGCCTAATACAAAGTGAATATGGTGTAGATGTCACTTTACGTCCCCGTAGCTTTTGAGGCATTACTTTTGATCACTTACTTACTCTGAGAAGTCACTTTTTCAGAGAAACAAAGAATATACCCAATTGTAAAACAATGAGCTTCCAGAGAAGTTATGCTCAAATAACTAGTGCTGAAGAGAGATTGACAGTCTGAAATGCTGGGAATTTATATCTGGATACACCTACATATTACTTTATTTACCCAAATTCAGCACACTGCAAACTCAAGTCTAGAGCTGAAGAAACTTACCAGAAATTTTTAAGAATATTTTCAATCCAAGGTTGGTTGAATTTACTGATGCACGAGGATACCCCGTAGGAGGTAACCTCAAAAATTGGGAGAAGACGGTGTATTAAAATATCAGTGAGGGGAGCAGAGCTTGGAGGTCCCAAGGGAGTGTCAAGGATAGACTTTGGGGCCAGGGTGTGAAAGCCCATCAGACTTGATCGGAGGTCACACCTAATGGTCAACAAACAGACCTTGAATTATTTACAGGTTTTCCTTTTTTTTTTTAATTTTATGGGGAGCTCTTACAGCTACTACAACATTCAGTACATCATTTATATCAAGCACATTGGCACACGTTTCCACATACATATCCCAACATTTTCCACTTGAGCCCTTGGTACAAGCTCCTCTTAAAAAAAAAAAACTCCCCTTTCCCCTCCCCCCGTTTGTTTTTTTTTTAATGAATCATTTTATTGGGGGCCCATACAACTCCCATCACAATCCCTAACAACATCAGTTTTATGCAGGCCACTTTTACACATCCATTGCCATCATCCTCTCAAAACATTCTCCCTCCCTCCAGGCCCCTATATTATACCAGCTCCCTATACTACCCTTCCTCTCCCCCTTCCCCTTGAATGCTTAGTAATTTACAAATTATTTTTTCACCCTGTACACTGTACAATGTGTCCCAACACTCACTTCCCTGTTGTCCGTGCCCCAGAAAGGAGGCTACATGTAGACCCCTGAAGTTGGTTCTCCCTTTCTATTCCTCCATCCCTCCACCCTCCTGGTATTACCACTCCTATTACTAGTCCTTTTTTTTAAGGTTTTCCTTTTCTATTATTGTTTATTTATATTTTTTCTGCACATTTTTTTCTTCTTATAGTCGTCTAGTTTTCTTTTATCACTTCTTCTTGCCATGCCTTGTTTTTGTGTGCATATTATTATCTCTGCAGGTCTGTCTAGATAACATAGGCTGGATGATTCAGTCTGGAAGGGATTTGGGAGAGGGAGAGCTCAGGGAAAGGAGGTGGTGTTGACTGACCCAGGGACAAGGGAACAACAAGTGATAGAAAATCAGTGGCAAGGAAGGTGTGAGAAGCCTGGCAGGGATTGATCCAGGGTAAGATAATGAAGAGAAATTACTGAAACCCAAATGAAGGCTGAGCATGATAATGGGACAAGAGGAAAGTAAAAGGAAATAGAGAAAAGAAATAGGATTCAAAGAACATTTATAGAGGTCTAATATAAGCATGTACATAGGTAAATATCCCTTCCAAACTGAATCTAAGGAGGGAATGGATCATTGAAATAGGAATTAAGCTTGCAAAATATACTTTGATTCATATAAAAAAAAGAGATAAACTCTGCCTGACAAAGCCACAATATGTATAGACAACCGTCTAAGTTCCAACAGTTTTAATGCTTGCTTATACAGATGAACACATTCCAAGATAAAAATAAACCTGACTTGCAAATTCTCTGCAAGAAATCATATGGTATAGACCACCAATCACTCCAGAAAATACCTGGTTTAAAAATTCTGACCAATCCCTGCCAAGGGAATTTATGCACATCCTAAGTCACCAAGCACTGTAAACACATCTCCTCGGCTCTCCTTTTGAGGTGCCAAATCATTCCCGATGATGTACATTCTCCCTGCTTTAGTAAGGTAATAAATCTAACTTATTTGACCTCCGGTGTGTTGGTAGTCTCAAAAGCACATAGTGAAAGGTAAATGCCAAGTAAGAGTATTACAGTTGTGTTAGTCTGCATAGACTAGAGAAACAGATTCATAGAAACTCTCACATGTACAAGGGAGAGGTTTATATACAAGATGAACTGAACATTGAGAAAACATCCAAGCCCAGTCCAGTGCAGTTCACAAGTCCGATATTAGCCCATATGTCCAATACCAATCTGTAACTCCTCTTCAGACTCATGAAGCACATGCAATGATAACAGGACAATCACAGACCAGTGAGTGCAGAATCCTGTGTATCCAGTGGTGGTAGAAGCAGCTCAACACTGGCCGAGACCTCTCTGTGTGTTCTCAAGCATCTCTGCACTGATAGGAGTCTCTATGTGGCTTTTCTGGCTTCAGAGGTCTGGTTCCATCAGGATGAGCCCATGTGGTTTCTCCTCTGGGATATCTCACAGGGAGTCAGCCTTGTGTCTTGTTAGTAGAGCATCTCCAAGGGACTGAGTGGTGAGACACAGGGTCTCCGTCTCCAAGAAGGCATTACTACATTTTCCAGAATTCTCAGGAGAAGTCATGGCCACACAGAGATCTCATTAGCTATTTGCAGACTGAAAGACCAGACTTCCACCCCTACACCCTTAATCCTTAAATTGACACCAGATTAGGGACTGCCAGAGCAGTATATATCTAATGGTTAAAACTCAGAAGCAAAATTAAATGATATGCCATCTAATAAATAAAATATTAAGAAATTACAGAGAAAAACATGAATACAATCCAAATTTCTGTGTGCAACAAAGAAACAATGGTATATACAAGTGTGGCAGTTACATATTCTGGTGTCAGATTGAGACTTTTAAGAGTGAAGGGGTGGAGTTTTACCTGTCAATCAGGTCACAGTTTGACAACTTCATTTGGAAGTGTTAAAGAGATAAATGACTGACTGGAGGCCAGACCCATACTCTTTTCTTCATCTTCCTGCTAACAAGATGCAGGGAGCTATGCTGATGGAGCTAGAGGCCTGGAGCGGGAGGAGCATAAAGACTCCTGCCAGCACTAAGATGCTTCCTCTACCACTGGATCCACAAGACTTTTCACCCACTGGCCTGTGGTCTTCCTGCATTAGGTGTCATTGTATGTGTTGTGTGAGTCTAAAAAGGAATTTATAGATTGGTACCAGACATATGGGCTAATATCAGACTTGATCTGGACCTGGCTGGGATGGTTTCTCAATATACAATTGCTTTTCTGTATAAAACTCTTTCTTATAAACATATGAGTGCCTAAGAATTTATTTCTCGAGTTAACCTGGACTAGCACAACATATATAATAATGGAGGGACAGGTAGGTGACTTCTCAGGTAGTAATAATGTATTTTATTTAAGATGAATGGTAAAGATCTCTAATTTTAATTTCTTATACTTCTTATACCCATTGCAGACTCATGATGTCATATAGTTCATGATTTGAAAAATTGTCAAAACTTGCATATTTTTTGCATTTCAGCTTCACAGTGCTCCTCTGAGAGCTAATCCCTGACTTGCTTCACAGCCCCTAACAAGTTTCTTAGTCTTTCAAAGGTTTAATTTCTCCATTTTACATGCAGTTCATCATCCCCAATGAGCTGAGCAGATTCATCAGTCATAATGTCTGAAAGGGAACACTGCTCATGAATGTTACTCATTTCCTTCTCTAATTTACTTGACACTGCTTGGAAATGATTCCTTTTCTCTCTCAACACTTCTTTATTTATTTAACCCATGTTCTTTATTACCCCAAGCATTTTTGCTTAAAGAGAAAATTGTTTTATTTTATTTCTTTACCAAAAGGGCGTGTGCAGTCTTGCCACATAATTTCTGTCTCATCTAGTCACCCTTTTTAATGACATCATAAATGGTTGTTATGGAAACTGGGAAGCTAAAAAATCCTTGGTTTACAGTGGTTGTGGACATTCAAGGGACAAAAAAGTACTGAGAGTCTGAATTGATGCAAGTCTCCAATTTGGACAGAAAAAAGGAAAAGAAAGAACAGATGCAAGGCAGGAGGAATATACTGCATGTGTACAAATGTTGCGAATGAGTATGGCCACAGTGAAGGAGACCAGACTCGTTTCTAAGTAGACTATGTGTCCATAAGATAGTCATGGTCCTGAAACTCTTGTCCATGTTTGCCCCCATCATTCTGAGGACTTCTCTGGGGCTACATCAGTCCACACTGTCTCTCTTCTGAAGAAAGTGCAGACAGTCAAGGATGAGAGTCCACCATTGAGCTGATATTAAGGTTAGACACACATTCTTCAAATAGACCAATTCTTTTTGGTCTGCCTTATTCATTGTGCAACTTTCCCATGCAAATGAGACATTTGAAAATGTCACAGGCTGTAACAGGTGCACCTTAATCCTCAAAGTAATAGCCGTGCTTTTTTTAAAGAAGTCTTGGGTAGCAGATTTACCTAATGTAACAGAAGGGGATATCAATCCCAAACAGACTTTACTTTCAAACAATTCATTTACTTCTTTTACCAAACAATTTTATCACCTTCAAAGTACTCTTCATTATACTTAATATACTTGTGAAATCTCTAATTCCATTCTTGGAAACATTTCTCAAATGGATCTGCTTGGATGACTGACAGCATCTCACTTTTTTTTTACTTCACCTTTTCTATGTCATCAATGTGTTGTCCTTTCATGTTCCTCTTCATTTGTATAAACAAAAAGAAGTTGCATAGAGTGAAGTCAGGTGAATAAGGTGTATAGGGCAAGAGAGGCATGCTGTTTTTTGCCAAAAATTGGCACACTGATATTGCTGCATGAACAGGCGCATTTTAGTGGTGGCAAAACAAGCCTCTTGTCTGCCATGAATCAGGCCTTTTTTGTCATTCACTGTTCTGCAATCTCTTCAGAACCTCTACATAGAAAATTTGATTAACAGTCTGACTTGGTGGCATGAACATCAAATGCAGTGTGAGTACATTTTCATCCTTTAGGGAAGTTGAATTCTGGAACAAGCTTTAGCATCAATTTAAATTTCACCCTTTTGAAATGAGAAAACCTCTTGTACACATGAGTTTTTCCCATAGTTCTCTCCTTGTAAGTTGTGCTCAACATCACAACAGTTTCTGAAGGATTTTTCTCAAAGAGGAAACAAAATTTCACAACCACATGCTGTTCTCTTAAATTGACCACCACAAAAAAAAAAAATAGGTTCGAGTGAAACTGTTTTTATTTAAAAAATTTAGTGTTACCAGTCAGAACCCTCCCAGGCAGTGCTGCTGGGCATGCAAACCCCGAGCAAGTCCCGTGATGCTCACCCAGAGGGGAAGGCACACTCTGAAAGCTCTGCTTTGCCCAGCTCAATTCCCATTTTGACTGGGTGCCCCTTGTATGTCCTTTAATCTCTTGCATGCTGCTTCCATGAACATTTATTGTGCATCCAAGCAATGTCATTCTTTTCTTCATTTATCACGATGTAACCTATTGGTCCAGTTGTGCGGATTTTGGTTTTCTTTACATTGAGTTGTAACCCATACAATGGTAGTTAGATAATTTCTTATCACTTTAAAGATAGATAAAGTGTAGAGGAGGGGTTTGGCCTGTCAATCTGGTTGCAGCCCAATAGCTTCACTTAGAGGTGCGGCCAAGGTCAGCAGCTCCTGGGACACTGGCCTCTTTCTCACCCTTCACTTCCTGCTTGCTGGCCACCACAAGAGCTATTTTCCTGTGGTATTTTCCACAAACTTTGGATCCACATAATTGTGTACCCACTGGCCTGTGATGTTCCTGTACTATATTCTGCATAATTACATGGAACTGACTGCATGAGCCTGAAGAGGGACTTATAGACTATTTTCAGACTTAGGGACTTGAGTCAGATTGCAATAGGATGAGTTCTTGATATATAATTATTATTCCCTGATTTATATCTGACAACCACACAGAAAAATATTACTGGTTTCATTCTATTGATTAAGAAACTAATGTTCAGAGTTGCCCCACAGTCAGTATTTTCCCAAAGTATTAATAATTTATGTAACTACTAAGAGATAACCATGATTTAAATGGAGAGCAGAACGATTCCAGAATCCATACTTAGTGTTGTAATTCCTGACATTACATTTGGAAAATTCATCTGTCTACTTTAATTTCATGCTTCTCAATTCAGAAGACTATGGGTTAACCTGAGCATTAAAAATGGCATCTGTGTTAGTCCGGGTAGACTAAAGAAATAAATTCATAAATATGCATATGTATATAAGAGAGAGGTTCATATACAAAAGGAATGGAACATTGAGAAAACATCCCAACCAAGTCCAGTGCAAGTCTATAAGTCTGATATTTGCCCATATTAATCCTCTTCAGACTCATGAAGCACATGCAATGTTGCCAGGACAATCACAGACCAATGGGTGCAGAATCTATCCTGTGGCAGGAGAAGCATGTCAGTGCTGGCAGGGGTCTCCCCATAGCCTCCCAAGCATCTCTGCACTGGCAGAAGTCTCCTCGTGGCTTCTCTAGCTCCAGAGATCTGGTTCCATTAGGGTAAGCCCGTGTGGCTTCTCCTTAGGCTCCATCAGGACTCAGGGTCTATCAGTATGCTGCCATCTTGTCTTGTCAGTTGAGCATCCCAAGCGACTGAGTTTTGTGTCTTGTCAGTAGAGTGTCCCCAAGCAACTGAGTCGATAGTCTCCCACTTCCATAGGGAAAATATCACAATATTTCCCAGAATTCTCAAAGATATGCCCACACAGAGGTCTCTTTGGCTATCTCCAAATTGAGAAGCAAGGCTCCACCATACACTCCCAATCATGAAATTGACATGAGTACATGACTGCCACAGCATCGTATAAAATGGGTCATTATACTTCAACTTGCAAAAGATAGAAGAGGGTGATCAGCAGAAGAACAAATACATAAAATGTGATAAGCACATGCAATAATAAACAGTAATAAAGAAAAAGGAATCTTTACAAATGGCACAGTATGATGAAGCTTGAAAACAAGCTAAGCAAAAAAAGAAAGTTAATCACAAAAATAGAACTACTGTGTGGCCTTACAAAAATGAAGTGCCTGGAATAGGCAGACATATAGAGATCAAGGTTTAATAGTGGTTACCAATAGAAGAAAAGACATAAGTTGGGAAGTTATTATTTTGGAAATGCTGAATTTTGCTTATTGGGTTGAAAAATTTGGAAAAATATTGTGATGCTTACGTAACATGATCAATGTAATTCATCTCACTAACATGAAATATGTTGAAATGGCAAAAATTGTGTTATCTATATGTCTAAGAAATAAAACAGTAAATTCTCAAATAAGAAAACATATGAACTTTTAATATGTACTCTCTTTAACAATATTAGTATACTATATTTTATTCTCATTGTGATCTTATGAGTGATAATACCATCTCTTTTATACAAATGCTGTGTGTCTTTAGGTGCTCTTGAGTAAATACTAACTCTGATGATCCTGAGCAGAACACAATGAAGTCCTCACATTAGACTGACTTTCTTTGCTATTTTAAAACAAAGACTTGAATTTCAGAGACATTAAGACTGTTTCCAAAAACCACACAGATTATAAACAGAAAATACTAGATTACAAATCAGTTCTGATAATAAATCAATGTTTTTCATTCTATTATAACGCCTAACTTTTTTATCCCTGCAAGTATATAGCTGGAAACATGTTTTTGAATGATATTCAGAATAAGAAAACATGGAACTTTAAGATTAGATATTATTTCATACTCTACTTGTTTCTTGCCTGAGTGCCTAAATATCAAAGGATTGCCCCACTGTGGAAACAATTGTTCAGGAGAACCAACTCCTGTTCTAAAGCAGAGTTATAATTTATCCCAGAGGGAAAGGCCCCTGTAGTGCTAACCATGCCTTTCAGAATGCCTTCACAAAAATCAGGCCTAGACCCTTTAAATTGAGTAGAGGTATGGGAAAAGCTTATGAAAGACACCTTATTAATGGAGTCTTAATTTAGGCTTGTGTTAAAGTGGGATAGTGGATCCCTGAACCCACCTTGTAGGAATTTCCCCAGTTTCAGAATGTTTAATTGGAATATGAGTGTACGAAAAACCTGGAAGACCCATATTAATTCCCTAGAAGATCAAATAGGGATTATTATGGTAGGGACAACCAAGTGGGAGCCCTAATAACTGCCTCTGTTGATGGAAAAAGAAACCCAAAAGCAATATTGTGACCATGGAGGACTTGAAGAATATAGGGATGGTGATTTCCACACACTCATTTAATTTACTTATTTAGTCTGTGTCCCTCCCCTGCCCCCAAAATGATGGCTCTAGGAAATGGCAAGGGATTATCACAAACTTAATCAAGTGGTGACTCCAATTGCAATTGTTATCACAGATTTGATTTCATTGTTTGCACAAATTAATAATTCTCATGGTACCTGATATCCAAATATCAATCTAGCCAATACCTTTTTCTCAATTCCAGTTTTGAAGTATCAGCAGAAGCAATTTGCCTTTAACTGGAAAGGATAGCCATATACCTAAACTATATTACCACAAAGGTATATCAACTTTGTAGCACAATGTCATCATTTAATCCACCAGGATCTCGATTGCCTTTCCCATCCACAAAATGTCACACTGGCTTATTACATTGATGACATTATG
>PVJH01009757.1:0-77386 GCA_004026705.1 Nesogale talazaci | reverse complement strand
GGCGTGCCTGGCAGCCTCGTGGTGAGCAGGGAGCCATCACAGAGCACACAGCAATGAGAAACACAGGGAATCCAGGACACATGGTCCCATTAGGACCAGTGGGGACAGTGGGGACACCAGGAGGACCGAGCGAGGGTGAAGTAAAAAGGAGGGACTGATTATAATGATCTATATATAACCTCCTTCCTGGGTTATGGAAGGCTGGGAAGTGGGCAAAGGGAGACATGACAGCGTTCACAAGACAAAATTATAATAATTTATAAATTACCAAAGGGCCATGAGGGAGGGGGGAGCAAAGAGAAGGTGGAAAAAGGAGGAGCCAATACCAGGGGCTTAAGAAAATGTAGAAAGAAAATGTTTTGAGAATGATGATGCCATCAAAGGTACAAATGTGCTTTGCATACAAAGGATGTATGCTAAGAGTCGTATGAGCCCCCATTAAAATGATTTTTTTTAAAGAAAGAGATGTGAAGAGCCCTCAATAAAAGTACTTAATTTAGGGCTGAGTCCCAGTGGCGTAAGTGGTTGAGTGCCGAACTGCAGCCCACGGCCTTGGCGGTTCAAATCCAGCGGCTGCGCTCAGGAGCGGCACTGGGTAGCGCCCACGACCACCAGAGGCAGTGATGCCCCCCCCCCAAAAAAAACCCAAAAAAAGTACTTAATTTAAAAAGAAATACTAACCCTCGTTTCCCAAATTGATAACCACCAAGAGCAGGGGTTCTCAACCTTCCTCACGCCGCGACCTCTCGTACAGTGCCTCATGTGGTGGTGACGCCCAACCATAAAATTATTTTCATTGCTACTTCATAAGTTTTCTACTGCTACAAATCAGGTGACCCCTGTGAAAGTGTCTTTCAACCCCACCCCCACCCCCAGGGGGTTGCAACCCACAGGTCAAGATCCGCTGACATTGAGAATGCAAGAGAGCGTCCCACGTCCCAGCCTCCTCTGAGCACTCTGACTTTGAAAAGGGTGTGCAGGCGGATGGTCCCATTGCACCCATTTCCTGCTGGCGCTTGTCTAGTTTTGACTCACCAATTTTTGACTGTTAAGACTCCATGTGACAGAGTAGAATTGCGCCTGGAGCTTTGAAGACTGTCATCCTCTTTCTGAGAAAGCTCTGGGTAGTCTTCAAAGCACTTAGTGCTTAGCCCTTGGATCAGCAGAGCCTCTAGAAACTTCCAGAATAGCCTAATAAAGACTTCTCACCCCCTGAATTTACATGCTTTGATGATGTCCTTCTTGTCTGCCTTTTCTTTTCCCACCATCTCCAGTCCTCAACCCAGACACACACAGAGACCCCACAGCTGCCTGGCTACTGGCAATAACAGTGAACAGAAACAAGCCTCTCCAAAGCGAATTCCCACATCTGCCTTCTCACCACTGCTATTAGAAGCATCAGTCAGAGCCCAAAGGGAGAAAAAATAATAATCGCTTGATTCTACACAATGCACGGCCATGGAGATGACTGATTGAGATATAGCACTTTGCGTGTACTGCCAGTGCTGGTAGTGTTATAGTGAATTCATCATCCTGGCATGTTCATAATACTCTCACACTGCTGCCTCATTATGTCTCGGGCAGCAGGGTCCTTGCCTAACCTGAGCATTTCGGGGTGGTGAGCCACCCCAAGCAGAACAGCCACATCCCTTGCTTCTCATCTAAACGTGCTGCTTATCCTACCACAACCTGCTGGAGTATATGGAGCATGACCAGAATGAGGAAAATGAGGTGTGTGAAGACCACGGCCAAAGGTGGGGGGGGGGCAGGTGGGGGTGCTGGCCGCTGGTGGAAATGGAGGCTGAATGACGACGGGGCTCATCTGGGCTTTTCTGGGGACGTGCTCTGGAGCACGGTCATCAGCCTCAATTGTCAAGAACTGATGAAGGCGCCGGTCACAAAGACATCCACTTAAGCAAAGAAGCCCTTCCAGCATGGTACGAGCACTTAATGGACGAGAACAGCTCTCCTCCCAGAAATGACATTGCACTCCTAGTCCTGGGTGAACCAAGGATACCAAGGGTCAAAGGAAACCCTTACACACCCTCAAAGACAAAATGATCCTTTTTAAACAGTGACTTTAAACGACTAGGGTCTCCTGCCTGGCACAGCCGTGGCATCTATTCTGATGCAGAGAGACCATAGGACGGAGCAGAATTCCCACTGTGGGTTTCCCAGACCGTAACTCTTTGTGGGAGTGGAAAATCTCAGCTTTCTCTCACAGAGCAACTGCTGGTTTCAACCTCTGGCCTTGCGCTTTACAGCCCAAGGCATAGCACTGCGTGACCAGACAAAATTAATCCTCTTTGTTTGATGTTTTATTGACCCCAGTACAAGTCCAAAGACAACAAGAAGTTTACTTGGGAGACTCATGAAGACTTACTTCCAGTTGGTAAGTGGAGTGAGAGAGAGAGAGAGAGAGAGAGAGAGAAGTAATAAAGATTGTGGTTCTGAGCCAGTTGGTCAGAGCTTCACCCTGTGGGGAAACTGTGGGAGATTGTGAAGACCCTTTTCAGTTCATTTCACAGAGGAACGAGAAGGATGGATGATTAATTTCCAAATCCCCATGTCGGGGTTTGGTCTCCAGAAGAACAAATTGAAAATAAGCCTGCGAGCATCTGCTTCTGAAATGCCTTGGAATTTCCAGCACAGAAATTCCAGCCTACTTTGGACAGCCCCCTCATTTCAGCCTGCTAAGCACAGTACCATCCTCATCCCATAGATCAATACACAGCATCGTGACTAAATTGAAGTTCTCGAGTATCGGATTCTACTTGGAGAAACAATCAACCCTCATGGAAACAGCAGTCAAGAAGTCAAGGCTAGCAAAAGACCCTTCTAAAGTGTTAAAAAGCAGAGATGTCACTTCAGGGACTGAAGTATGCTTCGCCAAAGTCGTGGCCTTTTTGATTGTAAAACTAGACGTATGGAAACCGGACAATAAAAAAGGAAGACAAAGAATTATTCTGGGATATCAGAAAAGCATATTAAATATATTGCAGACTGCCAAGAGAATAAGGAAATAGATATTTTAAGAAACAGACAGAATGCTCCTGAGAACTAAGGGTGGCCTGGCTTGCTGATTCTGAACGTGTCATCCTTAAAGTCCAATCGCTAGAAAAGAGCACACGGCTCTGAGAGGCAAAGAGCCAGGGCTCAAATGGATGAGAGATGGAGCCCCAGGGCAACATGCCTGCCATCATGGCTTAGAAAGGGTATTCCAGACAAAAGAACTGAATCATTAAGAGTTCATATCCTGTAAGTTTCCCTAATACTCCTCCTCCCATAATTGTGAGTTATTGTCACAATTCTAAGTGGTCACTGCTCCAGATTGCTAAGCCCAGCAAGGTAGTAGAATATCATGGGAGGAATGGTTGGTGTCCAAATAGTCTAATGATAGATGGGCTTGTTGCTGTTGTTATTGTGGTTGGTCTTATGGGGGGTTTGTTTTTTGTCATAATACAACCATTAAACCTGAGTCCTACATAACCCACAGACAAACAGATGGATTCTGGGCTCCCACATTCCTCCCACCCAATCCAAGAACAGTTAGTTCTGATAGCATGGCCCTGCTTGATACTCAGCTTCATTTTTCATGAAGCTAAGAGTGCTATAGCAAGTGTGGTGAAAAAGTAGATGGTGCCCGGTTCCTCGGGATCTTAAAGTCTTTTATTCAAACAAGCAACCATCTAAGGTAAGAGGCAACCAACTAAATCTACAAGGAAGAGGCACACCAGCCTGTGTGATCCAAAGATGACAATAACAAAATCCAAATATGATAAAGGGGAAAATATCAGAACTTAAATTGTGAACATCTAATTTGTAGAATTTGGGAACGGAAGTCCCAAGTCCATCTGTAAAGTAGTCAGTTAAATTAAACCTCTAGCAGATGCCTCTAACCACAGGCAAGGGACTCACACCGATCTACTATCAGACAGAGATTATGGCCAACTCGATGATGGTGGATCGAACATGAGACAATTTGACACTTGGTCAGCTGACCTCCATTTTGACGCAACCTGAATTTCATTCATCTACACTCAAGTATTTCTTACTCATTCCATGACAAAAATTTCTTCTCTGGCTTTTTAAATATTGATGGTGGGTCTTTCCTTTCTGACTCTTTTGTGTGTGTATTTTATATTGTTATGATTATATTATTCTTCCCATTTTACCTTGTTTTTGTTTTTGATTGTTACTCCTAGGTTTCCCGGTTTGTGCAGCACAAAAAGAGTAGATGCAGAGAGAAATATAACCAATGCCATGGTGCATCAGCAGTGGAGGTGGGGAGTAGAGAGGCAGGGACTTGGGGAGCAAACAAGGAATCCGGGAGAGGGAAGCAAGCACTGGTACGGATTGTGATGATGTGTATACAATGCATTTTAAAAGTGATTTAACCATGAAAATAGGGAACATGGAGGGTGGAAGCCTGTCTGATTTTTGCCTTTGGCAGTTGGCTTAGGACTGGCATGGAATTGGATTCCACTCCCTCTTGAAGGCTGAGGCAGTCAGATGTGTCCCCCACATCATTTACTCAAATGTCGAAAAGTGGGATTTACTGTTGTTGATCGTACTGTCATTACTTGATATCATTTCATGCTCTTTGGACACTAGAGGAAACACGTACTGGGAATTTGCACTCGCTGCTTATTTTGCACAAGAACAAGTTGTCCTTTTTTCCATATCCCTTAGACAGCTTCATTTCCAGCTAGCTGAGTGAGATTGACTACAAGAAAAGTTGGAAAGGAGGCGATGTGGACTTCAGTATTCTCAGCCTTCTCTTTTGTTCTCTCCTCAGAGCTCCATTCTTATTCATCCGGAATTCAGATCCACCCTCTCAAACCCACACTTTGAAAAATGTTCTGTAAATTAATTTTCATTCATTGAACAAGTATGGAGGGGGGGGCGGCTCAGAATGCCATGGCAAAATCCCGTTGTCCTTTTATTATATTTTTTCATGAATATTTTAAAGCCTCATATCCAACAAGCAAGTTATTTTAGGCTTTGTGCTGTTTTGCATACTGGAGATACACAAATATAACTCAAATCCCTATAAAGACAGCTTAAGGACAAAGGATTAACTTAGGTGGAATGGAAGATGGTAGTACCAAGAGGGAGAGGAGACATCAAGGGCATATAGCCAGGTAGTACAAGAGCCCAGAGGGGAAGGCCGCAAAAAAGCATATCTGGAATTTGGGATCAGAACTTTTGGTCTTTTTTAAGTGCCTTTTAAGCACTGATGGATAAAGAGATGGAAAAGATTGGGGAAATAAATGGAAACTCCTCCCTCCAATTTTCTAAATCCCTTGTAGAAGCTGTAGAAAAGTCAGGCATTCCGGCAGATTTCTATTCCACCTCCATATAGAAGCGGTCTGTTGTCAGGACCAGGGGAGCAAATTGAAACTGAGCAAGCAAGTAGCAATTCGAGCCTCTGCTCTTAGAATTCTAGCTGTTCTTAATGTTGCTGTGGCTGTTGCTTACTTTGCTTATAGAGGGCAGGAAAAAAATAGAAAGATCTCTTATTTGTAGATGAATTCAACATTTGGATAAGCATGCTTTCTTGGCTTGCTGTTCAGTGTGGAAATCCCCCTATATTTCTGCCAATCCCTAATGGGGTCTTTCACCTGTGTGCTCCACTTTTAGAGATCTGACCCAGAGCCCTAGGAGGAGCGAATTTCTTCAACTGCAAAAGGAAGGGAATGACAGGTGAAGAGAAGTCGAGAAGATCAAATGAGATCACAGAGGGTCCCTCGATCCCTGGAAACTCCTGGGAAAGCAGTCGTCATGTGGGGAGTTTAGGAAAGCAGGTTTGGAGAGTTTATTTCCAGCAACAAGCAGACTCAAGGCTGTCTGAGTCATTACAATCAAATCTTTGTCTGTGCTTCACAGGGATTAATGTCCAACGCTTCCTGATTTCTTGGGGAGAATATAAATAGACTCCTGAAAACACAAATGAGCTACACAAGATGATGCTCATTTAACCGCAAAGGTAACTGTCCTTGAGTGGGCTGGTGACATGTCAATAAGCAGGGTGCCATCACAGTCCATGAACTACTATCTGGATGTCTACTCTAACACGACTAAGTAGAGATTCCAGACCTTTGATGTGAATACACAGAGACTGGCACACACACACCCACATGTGCACTCACACACAGTGTACCTACACAGCAAACAGATCTTAATTAAGTGGCACTGCTATTGTAGAAACAAACATGTGTAAATTACAATGTCAGAATCATCTCCTAAAGCATGGTTCAGGAGCCTTTTGTAAAGGAATAAATGAGAAACACTTTAAGCATTGCCAAGAGGCCATGTCCTCAATTCTAGTAGATAGGCCAACAATGCTTTTAAATTTTACATTCTTAGCTGGAAGGCTGGTGTTGGCCCAAGCACCACCAGCCATCTCACAGCATCCATGTTTTGTTTTGTTTAATAAAAGCTAAAGGTTTTAATCACCTTGTTGCTTCTTAAATCGCAATTGGAATGAGACTTTCATTTCCTGGCTGTCAGAATGCCTTGGAAGCAGCTGTCTGACCTGCAAGAGCTTCACAAGCAGAGAGGAGAAGAATCACGATCAGCATCAGCCAGGCCTCATTCCTTTGAGGCTAAGGTTACACATGCCTCCACGGGCCAGCCTTCATTTAAAAAGTCTGACACTGACCATTCCTCCCAGAGCACTTTCTACATCTCTTCTGGGTTCGATTACCTCCTGAGATGACCACACAGAACTCACAAACTAAAGTATGATTATAGGCTTTGTTAGGGAGATAATTTGGTCAAATTCAGGATCAGAAATACTCAAAATAAAAAATCGATACAAAACATAAACACTTCAATGAAGTAAAAGACAAATAATCCACTTCAAAAATTATCAGAGCTGCTGAGCCCCGGTGGCATGGTGGTTGAGTACAGGACTGCGGCCAACTGGCTTGGTGGTTCAAATCCAGCAGCAGCAAGGCTGGGCCTTCCACTCCCACCAGAGGGCAGTGATGCCCCCAAAAAAACAAAACAAAACAAAATTATCAGAGCCATCCCCTTTCAGAAGAGTCACAGGGAGGAGATGAGCCAGTCAGGTGTATGTAGCAATGATGAAACCTATAACTCTCCTCTAGTTCTTAAATGCTTCCCCACACAGACACTATCATAATCCCAGTTCTACCTTACAAATCCAGCTAAACCAGAGGATGTACACTGGTACAGATAGAAAATGGAAACACAAGGAATCCAGGACAGATGACCCCCTCAGGACCAGTGGTAAGAGTGGCAATACTGGAAGGATGAAGGGAATGTGGGGTAGAAAGGGGGAACAGATAACAATGATCAACATATAATTCCCTCTCTGAGGGATTGATAAGAGAAAATTGAGTAAAGGGAGATATTGGACTGTGTAAGATGTGACAAAATATTAATAATTTATAAACTATCAATGGTTTACGAGGGAGTGGCAAACAGGGAGAGAGGGGAAAAAATCAGGAGAGGAATTACTGAAACCCAAATGAAGGCTGATCATCATAGTGAGACAAGAAGAAAGTAAAAGGAAACAGAGGAAAGAACTAGAAAACAAAGGGCATTTTAGAGGTCTAAATAAAGGCATGTACATAGGTAATATATTTACATATGATGATGGGGAAATAGATCTATGTGCACATATTTATAGGTTTACTATTAAGGTAGCAGATGGACTTTGAGCCTCCACTCAAGTACTCCCTCAATGCAAGAATATTTTGCTCTATTAAACTGGCATTCCATGATGCTCACCTTCCCAACATGATCACTGAAGACAAAGTGGGTGCAACAACAAATATGATGGAGAAAGCCGATAGTGTCTGGCTATCAAAAGATAAAGGATCTGGAGTCTTAAAGGCTTGAAGGTAAACAAGCAGCCATCTAGCTCAGAAGCAAAAAGTCCATATGGAAGAAGCACACCAGCCTGTGTGATCATGAAGGGTTGAAGGGATAGAGTATCAGGCATCACAGAACAAAAAATCATGTCATTGGGAATGAGGGGGAGTGCAGATTGGGGACCCAAGACCCATCTGTAGGCAACTGGACATCCCCTTACAGAAGGGTCATGAGGACACGAGCCAGTCAGGGTACAGTGTAGCAATGATGAAGCTTACAACTTTCCTCTAGTTCTTTTTGTTTCCTTCTAGTTTTTTAATGCTTCCTCTCCCCCCTCCCTATGATCATGATCCCAATTTTACCTTACAAATCTGAATAGACCAGGGAATATACACTGGTAGATAAGAAATGGAAACACAGGGAGTCCAGAAGAGATGATCCCTTCAGAACCAGTGGAAAGAGTGGTGATACCAGGAAGGTGGAGGGAATGTGGCATAGCAAGGGGGAACCTATTACAAGAATCTATATATAACCTCCTCCCTGGGGTACAGACAACAGAAAAATTGATGAGGGGAGATTATGGACAGTGTAAGATATGACAAAATATTAATAATTTATAAATTATCAAGGATTTGTGGTGGGGGACAGGAAGGGAGGGAAATAATGGTACCAAGAGTGCAAGTAAAAAGCAAATGTTTTGAGAATGATAAGGGCAACAAATGTACAAATGTGCTTGACACAGTGGATGGATGGGTGGATGGTGGATGGATGGATGGATTGTGATAAGAGTTGTAAGAGCCCCCAATAAAATGATTTATTTAAAAAAGGGGGTGATGGCTCCATGTAGCTTCTCAACAGAATGTGAAGCAGAGAAAGTGTGCATCCCACCTCCAGGGAGGAAGACAGGAGACCCCAGAAGTCACAGGAGAAGGCCATGTCCACACAGATGCATCATTGACTATGACCTGAATGACCAGCTAGACACCAACCCTTCACTCAAGTTGATTGAAGATTATGTAATAGCCACAATATGTTACTAAAAAAGAAAAAGATGTTCACCCTAAAAGAAACAGACTCTGATGGTTACCAGGGATGCAAACAGAAGAGAAATTCAGAGATGAGAGAGTGGAAAGGTGTTAATTTAGGTCAGGGGTTCTCAATCTGTTACTTGATTCATAACAGTAGCAAAATTACAGTTATGAAGTAGCAACAAAAAACTCTTATGGTTGGGGGGTTCACCACAACATGAACTGCATTAAAGAGTCACAGCATTAAGAAGGTTGAGAATCATTGATTTAGGTGAAGGGAAAGACAGAATGCAGCAAGAAGGATATGGGCAAAAAGCTATGGAAACAAAGCAAGACAATGGGCGGTTTGATGAATTGTTGATGTTAAGCAGTGATCTCCTCTGAAAACCTTCAACTAAAAAAGGGTTTTTCTTAAGATGAGAGATAGGCTCAACAGACTGTCCTTTGGTCAGAGTAGCCTCCTTCTAGCCATTCCCACATTCTCTCTTGAGTATTATGTCCCTAAGCACCTAAATTTATCCTGTTTCCATTCAAAAAGACTGGCCATTGTTTGAATTCTTCCTTTCAAACTTCACTTGCTTGAACTGGCTGGACTAATTTTAAGTAATTACTTAGAAGTCACTGAAACTTTGACAATATTTCATTTCTCAAATGTTATTTTCTTCACATGAGAATCTTGAATGATAAAAGATAACACCAAATAAAGAGAGGACAGGAAGGGAATTCGCCATATAAAGTTGGCACATTGCCTAGTTTCAGAACAATTTTTTTTAAGAAGTTAACCATGAACCCGTGTTCTTCTGAAAGCTGGTGGCAAATTCTGCATTTTTTCACTTACTTTCCTATTACAAATAGAATAAGATAAGTGAGTAAATACATTACTCTGAAGACTAAGGTTGGCTCTTACAAGCAGTACCTCACTGCCAAACTCTCTACCGTAGAGTCAATTCCAATTCATAATGACCTTAGGCAAATCACTTAATCTCATTATGCTTCCTTTTAACTATCTGGAAAAATGAGAGTAATCATATTTGCCTTAGAGTGTTGTGAGGATTAAAGGAGACAAATATATGGAAAATACTTAGAAGTACTGGCACATGGGAGCTTTTCAGTAAGTAGTAGAAATGCTCAAAATTGTAATTATTCTAAAATTTCATTGCAAAATATGAATGAAGAAGTTGCTAAAAATTCATACTTTCAACTCTAAAGATTTCAACTTAGAAGGTCTGTCTCAGGGTCCAGGAATCCATACTTTCAAAGAATCATGTCAGTGATAGCCAGACCACACTTTAAAGCATTGTCCTACAAAATTCACTAATAGAGCTAAAAGTTAAAACAGTAGTTACATTACAGTGCTTGCAAGGAGGAGCAAGAGACAACTGGGGTGCAGGAAGTAATCTATGGCTTGGTCCACATGTTACTATATGGGCATAACTTGTGACAATTTATTACCATACACTTTTATGATTAATGCATTTTTCTGTATGTCAGTGTTCCTGCAATTAAAGCAGAGTGGTTAAAAACAAACACAATGAAATCAAGCCAATTCATGTGGCAATGATCGTGATCTCTAACAGAACATGATTAGACCCATGGGCGTGGGGGGGGGCCGTGGGGGGGCCTGTATTTAACACTCACTAACGGACCCCAACTCTCAGAAATTTTGGTTTCATTGATCTGGGGTACAGCCAGCCATGAGGATATTTTAGAAGCTACTTAGGTGATTTCTTCTTTTGCGGTTAGAGCCCTGATGGTGTTGTGATTACAAGTTGTGCTGCTGACCCCTTGTTTGGCGGTTCAAAACACCAGCAGCTCGATGGGAGAAGCTTGCTCGTTCCTCCAATATTTTTCCTGTAACTAAAGAGTGCACTCACTCCCTCACTCACTGCCAGGGTAAGGTAGCTAGAACAGGAGCAACGAGGGACACTGTCTCCCCAAATGCCTGCCTCAGGCCACGAGAGAGAGGCTGCAGGGAAATCAGGTATCCATTAGACACCTATGGGAAAATCCAAACTGAGCATGCGCACACTAAGCCTACTAGGTAAAACGCTTGGGCACGCCCACCTTGGGACACGTGGGATGAGGGCAGAGAGGTCCCTACCTGTGTTCCTGAATGCTCTGCAAGTGAGCAGAGGGTGCGCTTCCTTCCCTCGGCAGGCATGCTCAAGGCTCACAGACTTTCTTGGGATTTCCTGTTCTTGGTTCCTGCTCGTGGCTCCACACCCTGCTTCCACGCTCCTGTCCCGGCATTGCTTCCACGTGTTTTCCCACACTCCCCTGAAAAAAAGGCCATCTTCAGTCTCGAGCACCCCCTCGGTCCGCTCGACCTTGTGCACTTAGGGGATATCCTTTGCCCACTAAAGGTTCCTTGGATTTATAAAAGTGCTTCTGCCTTGTGAATTCTTTCAGCATGTCAAAGCAAGGATCGAGGTGCCCCAATCCAGGAACCTAACACCCTTGAGTCGAAGCTGACTCACTATGAGGGTTTCTGAGGCTGTAAGTGTTCACGGAAATAGGAAGCCTTGTCTGTCGAACACAGAGGCTGGTGCTTTTGAACTCCTAACTTTGCAGATAGCCTCCTAATGCGGGCCATGATGCTGCCAGGACTCTGATCACTAAAAAACTAATGTCTCTCAAATAGTTTTAAATGTTCAACCAAGAATAATAATACTGTGTGTACAGTTTGAGAAGGCAGGCGGCCTGACATGATAACTTATAGCCAAATTAGCAAGGTCTCCGTTAAATATTCATCCACTCATAAAATAGCATTATCTGAACCCCTAAAGGTACCCAAGACTTGAACTCTGTGCAGATCCGACTTTTCGATGGATCTTCAATCCAGGCCATAACTTCTGATGGTATCAAAAGTGTTGATGGCTGATTGGAACATGAGTTCCGGATTAATCCTGGAAACAGTTATCCCCTTCCGTAGATGGACACAGCATGGGCCATTGGAAGGCTCCGAGAGTCCTGGAGAATGAACTGTAATTCTCTCAGAAGATGGATGCCCACACTACAGAACAGACTTGAGAGCTACATCTTGTTTATCATTAGGTATTTTCCCACACATTTCCCCTGGTGGCTCTGGCTAGAATTTTATATTATTCCAGAAAGAGAGATTTCGTTGCAACACACCTAATGACAAGTTTAAAGATCACTTTACATTGGCAGCCCTGATAATACAATGCAGAACAGTCCTCACTGGCATCCCGAGCACCACCCTGGGATCATCATTCAAGACTGATTTTTTCCCTAAGACTTTGCTCTGCACATTTTCACTCCCCCATGTCCTTTTTTGTTTACATTACTTGAATTCTATTGGGAAGAAATGCCTTTATATTAGATTGCAGAGCTCACGTAAAACAGCCAGGCGATTGCATTTGTCAGCTCTCAAGGCAGGTAAAATAATTGAAGTCCATTTGTAAAGCTTGCCATAGCTCACTGGCAGAAATACAAACTGACACCTTCAAAAAGTAAAGAGGGGAAGTTCTTCCGACATTACATTCCTCATGAATTTTTCTACATTTCCGAACACATTTCTACAAAACAGAAGTGATAGTTTCGTGTCCATTAATGCTATGGCCATAAAATAAATCACCTACTGTCCTTGATGGCTACAATCTAAGTTTAATTTTAGAGAAACATCTTCTCTGCTTTATATCTTGCACTTCACCATCTCTTGCAACAGTATTCATGGTACAGGAAACCCAATACAGTCTATAACCCATTTTATTAAATAATTGATCTCTCAGACAAAATTAAAGAGAGCAATAGGTTAAAAAGTGAGACTCTGTAACCAAGTAGGGTTTGTCTAGAAATGAAAGGTAGTTTTAACACTTTTTTAAATTAATGCAATTCATGATGGTTACAGAAAAAGGCAAAATAAATGTGACCATCTCAATAAAGGCAGAAAGCACACTTGACAAATTTGAAATACTCTGCAAATTAACAATTCAGTGAGTGTTTCCTCAAAAGATGGATTTAAAATTAGACCACAATCAGCATCGCCTTTCATCATGCAAGATGGACAATTTCCCCCACAAGTCAGACATAGAGAAGTCTTCTCCAAAGAAGTTTATTCAATATGATGCTAACAGGCCCAGACAGTACAATGATTTTTTTTCTAAAGGAAATTAAAGCAAGCAGATTGGAACAAAAGAAGAAAAATTGTTCTCACTAATAGGCATGACCTACCCATAACAAAAACCCAAACAACCAACTAGCCAGTTTCCGACATATCAAGCCTGTCGAACAGGGGAGAGCTGCGCCTGTGGGTTTCTGAGTCTGTAACCCCTTTTACAGGAGGAGAAAGCTCCCATCTTTCTTCTGAGGAGTGGCTAGTGGCTTCAAATTGTCGACCTTGTGATTAGCAGTCCAGTGTGCAAACACTACACCACCAGGTTTCCTGACAAACTCATGTTGTTGTTGCTAGGTTACAACGAGTTGGTTCTAACCCATAGTGACCCTGCGCACACAGAACAAAACACCCAATCCTGCTTCGTCCTCACAATTGTTCCTATGCCTGAACCCATTGTTGCAGCCACTGTATCAATCCATCTCTTTGACGACCTTCCTCCTTGTCACTGCCCTCCCACTTTACCAAGCATGTTGTCCTTCTCCAGGAACTGGTCTCTCCTGACAATATGTCCAAAGTATGTAAGACAAAATTTTGCTCCTCTTGCCCATAAGGAGCTTTGGGGCTGTGCTTCTTCCAAGACAGGTCTGTTTGTTCTTTTAGCAGTCCATGGTACGTGGAACGTTCTTTGGCAACACCACAATTCAAATGCATCAACTGTAGACTTTAGTCATTGTCTTAGACTGGGTTCTCCAAACAAGTGATGCCAGTGAAGCTTTATGTGTACATAGTGAGAGAGGCTCAAATGGCTCACAATTTTGGGGGGAGAAGGATTCCAAGAGAATGGGGTCAGATCTCAGACTCGAGGCTTCTCTTGACTGACTTACGTAGCTGTAGGAGCTGATGAATCCAATACTGGCTGTTCAGACTGCAGGCTTCTGAATGCAAAGTTAAATGAAGCCAAGGTCATCAGTTAAGATGAGACTTCCAGAATCAGCAGGCAAGCTGGCAGGTTACTGACTCAAGTCCAAAGAACTGAAGGTTGGATGATGAGCCAAAGGTAGGGTCCAGATGCAGCATAAGGGAGGCAAGTTGACACTGGAAGCCTGCCACACCCCTGCAGAAAATTCTTGCCAAATGATTGGATATTCATAGCAAATCTGATCATGGATGTGATTACATTATGTTATTCCCCTCATGGGGGAATGCTGTTTTAATGTTTTACTGAGATTGCTGACCCAGTCAAGTTGACAGAAAGCCATAACTATCACAGTTATGGCACTGAATTTTCCCCAGTGTTGGAATAACTAACAATTTAAGCAAGGACAAAATCTGGAGGGTTGGGAAAGAAGAAAGACTCGTGACAGGAAACACAGGGAGGAACTGGGATAAGTGATGCTACATTGAGGGTTGTAACAGAGAAGTTGAAAGAGAACGTGTATGAGTTGTTGAATATAAAACTGATTGGTCAACTTTTCTGAAAACCTTCACCAGATTCCCAACAATAAACAGTTGCTCTTTTATAGAAAACTC
This sequence comes from Nesogale talazaci, assembly GCA_004026705.1. Taxonomy (NCBI): domain Eukaryota; kingdom Metazoa; phylum Chordata; class Mammalia; order Afrosoricida; family Tenrecidae; genus Nesogale; species Nesogale talazaci. Next base: position 62,905 of record PVJH01009757.1, on the reverse strand, counting down.
TTTCTTATATATCTATGACTGTCACTGGATTTGTTTCTCTAGTCAAGCTGGTCAAACACAGCTATTATGGCTTGAATTATGTGCCCAAAAAATGTTTTGTAAACCCTAAACCCCTAGACTTGAGGATGTAATTCCATTAAGTAGAGGATTTTCTTTGCTTTGTCAATGAGAGATATCAGTGTTGGGGGTGTCTCAATCATTTAGAGTAGATTAGGCATTGAAAAGAAAGTAAAAACGTGTGGGGGCAGGGGGATCCACTCCACCAAGAAACTGAGGAAGAGGACATTAAAAGAGAAAGGACACTTTCCCCAGACCTGACAAGGAGAAAGCCTTCCTCTAGAGCAGTGGTTCTCAAACTTCCTACTGCCGTCCCCCTTATGTTGTGGTGAACCCCCAACTATAAATTTGTTTTTGTTGTTTTGCTACTGTTATGAATCAGGGGACCCCTGTGAAAGGATTGTTTGACACCCCCCCCAAAGGGGTCACAACCCACAGGTTGAGAACCGCTTACTCTAGAACTAGTGCCATGAATTGACACTTCTAGCTCCCCAAACTGTGAGGAAATTAATCTATGTTTGCTAAACTTGTGGTATGTCTGCTATAGAAGCACTAAGAAATTAAGTTCCAAAACGCATATGCAAAGATGCTCCACATCTTCAATCCTAAAGGAATGATGACTGAAGCACAATGAGAAACAACTATGATCTTCACTCCCATAGCTGAAATGAAAACGGTTGTTAGTATCAAGGTTGGTGAAGATGTGGAACAATTGGATGTTTCAGACATTGCTGATAGAAAGGTGAAACAGGATAGCTACTCTGGATAGCCCACAGGTGAGGCAAATTATGAAACACGTGACTCCTAGGAAAGACCTTTACAAGCCAACCAAAGGTGCCTTGGGAGACAAGAGATCCCCTTCCTTGAAAACTCAGGGGAAGAGTTGGAATAAGCTCCATGGCAATTATCAGCAGCAGCAATATCTGATTTGAAAAACTGACGACTTCTTAGAAAGTTCACCATGCACTTGTCATATGACTTAGGATCTCTTCTCCCAGGAAGTTTGCTTCCTTTCTATCTTCCTTCCTTCCATTCTTTCTTTCTTTATTGTTGATGTTTGTTTGTTTTTAAATCATTTTATGGGACTCTTACAGCCTTTATGACACTACATATAACCATCCATTGTGTCAAGCACATTTGTACATTTGTTGCCATCATCATTTACAAAGCATTTTCTTTCTACTTCAGCCCTTGGTATCAGCTTCTCATTTTTTAAAATCATTTTATTGGGGGCTCATGCAACCCACAAATCTTTTGATAAGGAAAGTACTGCATCTTCCTCTTGAGAAGAAACTGGGGTACTCACCAAATGCCTTTCAGTTAGAAACTCAGTACTTTGACCACTGTACCACCAGAGCTCCTGGGTAGGAAAAAGAACGTAACTATTGTGCTATAGTCAGGCATCCATGTACAAAGGAAATCAATTGCTTGCATCTGGAAACCATTTGGAAAGTGGAATGAAAGTATCCTCTTTTGATTGTGTACACATTGGTCACAATTCATGGAGGGATTTGATTGTTGCATAAACCATGCCTTGCTAGAGTTGATTTTTTAATATAGAAGTTAATATTTTTACATACCTGAATATGTGTTTATTTTGACACTGTCAGTATAATTCAAAAGAGAGCAGATGTAGGTGAAACACCAAATAATAACAAAGCTGTTAACTTCATGAATCAACCCTTGATCATGAATACTGTCTCTGAGTTCTGTGTGGCAATTCAACAAATGTTGGAACCAAATGAAAAGGGTTGAGAAGGTTGTGTGTGACAGAACACGGATGCAAACCCGACCTTTCACTGAACAGGAAGAGTTTAACCACTGAGACTCATAAAAACAATAACTTGCATTTATTGCTATTCTCACTTTACTTATTTATTTTAATCTTATTACTGGGGTCTCCGGCAGCTCTTATAACATGCCAAACATCAATTGCATCAAACATATTTGTACATATGTTACCATCATCATTTTCTAAGCATTTACTTTCTATGTGAGCCCTGGGTATCAGCTCCACTTGCTCTTTTCACTTGACAGATGAAGACAAGGAAGTTTAAGAAAAATTAGTTAATGGTGGCATGATTGGCTTAGAAAGTCAGATCCTTCTATGTACAAAGCAACCAGTGCTCTCTGCACGACACCGTGCGCCACCTGCTGTCTGGCAGGAAGACACTGTGCCCTCTGGGGAACCCAAGAGTCATTACATCTTAACAAGATGTCAGCAAATAGAAACATAAGTGGGCTTGTCACCTGGGCAGACCAGAAACATAATAATAAACCATCAAGAAGCTTTTCAGGGATGACTAATGTCACCAGATCATCAAGTCTGAGCTGATGGAGCAGCAAATGTAATTATGGGAGTAGGAAAACTCCAGTTTAAAATATCGATTAATCTCAAAGGGTCAAAGATCCTTGCTATTATTCTCATTTGTGGAAGAAAATTAACTTACAAAGAAGGGCAGGCATTTGCAAAGACCTGAAAAATCTCTCTCTCTCTCTCTCTCTCTCTCTCTCTCTCTCTCTCTCTCTCTCTCAGACACACACACACACACACACACACACTTTCTCATTTATCAAGATCATATGGTGTTACTGGTGAATTCTTTCTAATGTTAAGAGAGATTGTCATAAGCAAATGAATCCAGTTCTAAAACATAAAGAAAAGACGGGAAACAACTGAGATTTTGTTGCTGTTTGATTGATTTTTCATATAACGCAACAGAAATTAATGGCTTTGGACTTCTGGAGTCTAGGGTTTCAAAAGCAAGGTTATATCAGGCTGGTTCCATCTGAGGGCTCCAGGAGAGAATCTTTTTCATGTCTCTCCACTAGCTTCTTTTTTACCCTCCAGATCCTATTTGTTTGTCTGTTGCTTTTAAAGTTTTATTAGGACATAACCCACATATCATACAGTTCAATAGTCTAATCATGTCAACAAAAACTGTATAATTTTTATCACAATCAATTTCAGAATGTTTTCTTATTTCCTGTACTCCTTGTTATTAGTTTCCGATATTCCCCAACCTCCCCCAATATCTCCCAAGAAGCCATTAAGCCAGTTACTGTCTCTGTAAATTCAGCCATGCTGGATTTCAACTACAGAAAAACATACAAAAGATAAAGGACCAAGGTCCATCTGTAGGCCACTGGACATCCCCTTACAGAAGGGCCATGGGGAGGAGCCAGTCAGGGTGCAGTGTAATAACGATGAAACATACAACTGTCCTCTAGGTCTTAAAAGTCCGTCTCCCCCCCCCGCCCCCCCGCACTATCATGATCCCAATTCTACCTTACAAATCCGGGTAAACAAGGAGATGTACACTGGTACAGATAGGAGCTGGAAACACAGGGAATCCAGGACAGATGATCCCTTCAGGACCAGAAGTGAGAGTGGAGATACCAGGAGAGTAGAGGGCGGGTGCGGTAGAAAGGGGGATCTGATTACAAGGATCTACATATAACCTTCTCCCTGGGGGATGGACAACAGAGAAGTGGATGGAGATATCAGACAATGTAAGTTATGATAAAATAATAATAATCTATAAATCTATAATAATCTATAAATAATCTATAAATAAATCTATAAATAATCTATAAACCTTATCAAGGTTTCATGAGGGAGGAGGAGCAAGAAGGGAGGAGAAAAATGAGGAGTAGATACTCAGGGCTCAAGTAGAAAGAAAATGTCCTGAGCCTGGCGAGACCAACAAATGTACAAGTGTGCTTGATACAATGGGTCGATGGATTGTGATACAAGTTCTACGAGCCCCCAGTAAAATGCGTAAAGCTCATTTTTTTAAAAGAAAAATAGCAACAATAACAAATTAAAACTGAGAAAAAACCTCAATCAAAAAGAAAGCCTAAAGTATTGAAAACAGAACAACTGTAAAACGGGGCAAAATGGAGATCAAATTTTATCAAAGGGTATTAAATTTTAACCTAACAGCATCTGTCATCATTTACTTTGTAGTGCATTCTGCATGATAGCCAGGCTGTTCACAAACCTGGTCTGTGTTCAGAGGGGATTCATTGAAGGTATAATCCACATGTATTTTCCCTTCACTTTTTTTTTACTTAAAAAAAAAGTTTTATTGACACTTCACCCACATATCATACAATTCAAGCATGGCAAGAAAGTTGTGCAATCATTGTCATAATCAATTGTAGAACATTTTCTTCTCTCGTGTATTCATTGTTGTTAGTGTAATTATTTTTAATTGTGGAAAAATATACACCACAAACGTTCTCCAATTCATTAACTTCTACATGTGTAATTCAGTACCACTGATTATACTCTTCGTGTTGTGAAACAATCACTGATATGTCAACATAAATTTAACAGCCCCTGAGCAAAATCTTTTCCCCCTTTATACATGGTAATCATTGGTCAACTTTGGGGTTTTTCCCAAAGAAACCTTCTTGATATTATATTCACATATCACGCACATCCATAATTAAGTCACTTTTTAAGAGAGCTGTATACATGTCATCACAATCAGTTCTAATACCCACTCTCTTTCACATTTATTGTTTTCTCCCCAATTCCCCTCACCCTCCCCACCCCTCATCCCCAATAAACCCTTGCATCAGTTATTGTCTCTGTGTATCCACTCCTTCCGCACTTCCTAAACTAAGGAACTCAACAGAAACAGTAAAATCAAAATCGAAATGAAAGAGAAGAAAAATATAGTAGCACAAAGATTAAAATAAATATAAAGTGTAAGAAATAAAAGATCACCAGCCATATTTTGTTTTTTTTTGGGGGGGGGGCATCACTGCATCTGGTGGTCGTGAGCGCTACCCAGTGCTGGTCCTGAGAGCCACCACTGGATTTGAACCGCCAAACCCACGGGCCACAGTCCCGCACTCAACCACTTACGCCACCGGGGCTCAGCCCACCAGCCATATTTTAAAAGCCAGAGGAAAAAGTTATGTCATGAAACAAGCGAGAAATATTTCTTTATGTCTAGAACAAATTCAGGTTGGGTCAAGAGGGAAGTCAACTGACCAAGGACCATATTACATAAAAACATCCTCATGGTTGAAAAGCAAAACTATCCCTAATGCAAAAACTTTGTATATATAATACAATTTAATTTTTTAAGAGAGAAAGAGAAGGAAAAGACAGAGGAGGATAAGAGAAAAAAGGGGGGGACAGGCAGGGGATGAAGAAAACAGAAAAATAAGGAACCCATGAGATCGTAGTCACTTGTGACTATCACGGGGAAATTATAGATTAGCTTGAATAAGTAGAATTGAACAAAATATCAATCACCTCAGAGTCTCAAGCTGAATTAAACAGAGAGAGTAAAGGGTGACTGAGAAGGAAGGACTAATACAATATCAAAACTAAACTCACTGCCATCAAGTCGGTACTGACTCCTAGAGAGCCCCCCTGGGTTTTCAAACCTGCAACTGTTTACAGTTGCTGGTGGTTTCGAACTGTGAATGGGATCCCAACGCGCAGCCACTCCACCTCCAGGGATACTAGCTGTATGAAAGGCTAAACAAAACACTGCGCTCCATATAATCACTTCTCCTCAGCTTCTCTTCCGCTCTTTGTCTCCAGCTCTATGAATACTGAGTCCTGGGGACTCAGTGGGTAAGCCCTCAGCTACTACCTGTCCCTGAAAAGCCTCGTGATCTGTTTAGTAGTAGGTTTCTGTTCTACCCAGGGGGGGAGCCCATTTATTTTGCTGTTTGGAGACATCAAGATCATTAGTACTTAGACTCCTGGTGGCACAATGGTTAAGACCTTGATGCTTAAGTCCACCAGCCACTCCCTTGTAAAAAAAGGTGCAACCTACTTCTGTAAAGGTTTTTTTAATAAAAAACACTGCCATCGAGTCAGTTCAGATTTATAGCAACCCTATCATACAGGGTTTCCAAGAGTATAAAGAAACTTGGAAACCCTAAGGAACAGTGTTCCTATAACAGTCCACAGGGTTTCTCTGAGTCAGAAGTGAATTAGTAGCAATCAATAAGCATATGAGTAATTTGAATAAAGACATCGATTTGTACAAAAGCTTAAATATACATGCACAACATTATAACAGCAATAAGGAAAACTCTTCAAATGCAAAAAAGACATTTTATGAAAATTAACCTTCATAGCTTCCTTACTATAATGTTGTTGTTGATGTCATTTTGTTCGGTGTCCTGGAGTCAGTCTGACCCATAACAACCTGATGTACAACCCAACAGAACATCGTCGCACAGTCCTGTCCCATCCCCACACTTGTTCCTATGCCTGAGCCTGTTGATGCAGCCTCTGTGTCAATCCATCTCATCGAGGGTCTTTATCTTTCCCAGCCTTTCCACTTTACTACACATGATGGCCTTCTCCAGGGACTGGTCTCTCCTGACAGCATGTCCAAAATATGTAAGATGAAATCTTGTCATCCTTAACCTCTAACTTTTCAATAACTAGTCAATTGTGCTTTCCAAGGTGTCTGTTTCTGTCCATAGCTGGGCTAAAAGAGGATAGCCAGAGTACAAATTCGTAAATGCTAGAGTGATGATAGAGAAGGACTTTGAAAGTTTCTGAAGAGAATATGGGGCTTCACCATCGCCTATAGCCTGAATGAGGAGGAGGTAATGATAATAAAGTTCATGCTAGGTCTCAATGGACCACTAGGTCTGCTGGGCTGGATTCCCCACTCCATTTAAGCTTCATGTAACCCTCTTCTAGGACTACTTCATCAGGGATACATGCCCATTGTCGGGTGGCAGTTCACAATAGAGACATGATATTCTCCAAGACTCTTAGGAGGAACAGAATATAAAAACTGGGAAGCAGCTACTGAGATTAAATAAAGGGTAACTTTGCTAATGAAAACCATGTCAAATGTTACCAAAGAGGAGACATAAATCATTAGAAACTATTTTCTAGAGGAAGTGGATAAAAGCTTTGTATGAAAGTTTTAATTATGAAACTTAAACTTTCATATTTATTAGTCTTTAAAACAAGAATCACATCACTACAAATGAGGGGGAGAGCAAGATAGGGACCCAAGGCCCATTTGTGGGCAATTGGACACCCCCTTACAGGGGAACCCTGGGGAGAAGACAGGCCCGTTGAAGTGCAGTGAGGTAGCAATGAAGCATGCAACTTTCCTCTAGTTCCTGAAGGCTAGGAAGTCCCCAACTATCATGGTCCCAATTCTACCTTACAAACCCAGCTGGACTGGAGGAGGTACACTGGTAGATATGCAAACTGGAAATATGGGGAACCTAGGACAGACGAACCCCTTGGGGCCAGTAGTAAGAGTGGAGCTACCAGATCGATGGAGAGAAGGTGGGGTAGAGAGAGGGAGCCAATTACAAGGATCTACACATAACCTCCTATCAGGATGCCAGACATAGGAGCAGTGGGCTGAGGGGAGAGGTCAGACAGTGTAAGATATGATAAAACAATAATAATCTATAAAGTATTGAGGGTTAGTGGGGGGTGGGGAGCAAGGACAGGGGGGAAAGGATGAGAAGCTGATATCACGGGCTCAAGTGGAAAAGCAGACATTTGGAGAATGATGATGATGACAGCAGGCATGTGAAGGTGCTTGGCACAATATATGTATTTATGTATTATGAAAAATGATGTATGAGCCCCCGATAAAGTGATTTAAAAAAATAAAAATAAAAATAATTTTTTAATTTTTAATATGCTAAATAGAGAAGTGCTTAATTGATAAATAAGAAAAGCAGACTATAGTATCCCACCACTCTTATCAGTCCTATTAAAAATATTTAACCAGCTGGTTAATATTCCCCCACTTCACTACCACACAATTTCTTTAACTAAAGCCTTGGAAACGTACGTTCTAAATTGATTAGGGGAACGCTGTAGTAGAACTTTGGATCCCTTCCAAGCTGGAGACCTGGATTTGATTTCCCGCCAATGCACCTCAAAACCACTCACCACACCTATGGGAGTATAAGATGGAATATGTGTCAGCAGAACTTCCAGACTAAAGCAAACTAAGAAGAAAGACCTGGCAATCTACTTCCCCAAAAAAAATCAGTTAAAATATTATAGCTCACACAGTCCCTTTAGCAACCAATCATGGGGATGGTGCAAAATTAGGCAGCATTTTGTTCCATTATTCCATTGTAGAGTTGCCATGGGTCAAGAACTGACCAAGGGTAGCTCCTGCCCCACTATTATGTTCATCTTCATTCAACTCTCAGTAATTCCTCTCAGCTATGTTAAAATTGATCAAACCCCCACAAAGCATTCTGCACCCTCCTCACTGTCAATTTTAGATCCCTTGTTGTTCCTTTGCCCCTGAGTTCATTGACTCCCCACTACCTTTTCCTGTCCCCTCCTGTCCCATGCTCCACCCCGCCACCACCACCACCACCACCCCTCCCCAGGACCATCAGTCCTGTTGCTTTCTCCTCAGGATTGTTTATCCTATTTTATATAGCTAGACATATAAAAATCAATAAGAAGAAAAGGTCTATAAATAGTTCCAGGTCTATCTGTTGACTGTTATCAAAGTCTTCTAACCAGGTCTGATGAGGTGCCAGTACTGCCCCAACTCAGAAATCTATTTTGGGGATTCCTCAGGGACTTCATGATTTTGCTCCTCTTCCTGCTCTGCTGTGCTCCTGCCATGATTCGCCACACTGTGGGAAGGTCAGATCGGACTCACTTCCCTCACTATGTCTCTAGTGCTGTCTCCTGAAGCGCTGTGGACCAATGAGGGGACGTAGTGTCTTGTGTGGGGAGTAGCCCTATGGTTTTCTCTATGCATTGGCTGCTCGGAGCAGGAATGTCATCATTGAGGTTTGGTAGACCAGGACAAGGTTTGTCTATATCTTCAGTGCTGTCCTCTGTAGTACATTCTTTTATGGAAGAGGGGGTCAACATAGCTCGGCTTAGGTCAAGGGTAGCTGATAACAACAAAATATTCTTCTTGCACCATTAACTCTCCAGTTACTTAATATCAAGTTGTCACATCTTTCTCCAATAGGTAAGGCAATTCAGGTTTGGAGGAGGGTGAGAATATAATTTCACAAGACATCTGAGAAGTAAGACTTAAAGTGCTCCAGACCTGTTTTGGAACTCCTGCTGCTTCAGCAATGAACAATACCTTCTCCAGAGAAAGGAAGTGTGGTTCTCGTGGGTCTCAAGCCAAATTTCTGAAGAAAGAGCCTTGTATTTTCTTTTACTGATACTATAAATAAAACATTGATCATTATTAACCCGGCCTGGGGAGACAGACCCCCCCCCCCAAAAAAAAAAAGAATTTTCTCCCAGACACCTGTCCACATTCTTCTGGGCCAAATCCAAGTCTCAAGCTCTGCTTTGCTAATTCAAAAATGTTGACTCTTGAGGCAAACTCTTTGTTCCTATTGCTTGAGATTGTTCTGACTCAGGGGAAAACCCTTGAAAGATTTTCAGAGTTGCAAACTGCCTTCCCTATCATGAGCATCATCCCACAATACTTGAGTAAAATGAAGCCCGGTCTGAAGCTAGCAAGTAAAGAAGTGTCTCACCAATGTGCGTGCCTCAGCGTCTTTCTAAGGGGTAGCTGCTTAAGAACTTTTTTGACTAGAAAGTCTTACGACATGCAAGTCCCAATGTTCGCGCTCAAACTTTAGCAAGGGACATACCCTTAAATTATTCACCCAGCTTTCCTGTCTTCTAATCAGTGAAACTATTCTCTTATAATCACAGAGAAGCACCAGTAACCATTAGAGATATCTGTCCAATTTACCTAACAATTTGGACCATGGCACTGACTAGTTCCATGTATTATTGATAAAGAAATGGCTCATTATTACAGACCCTCCAGGTGACATTAGCCTTTGCCCAGCAAAAGTCATGAGGCGGTGTCAGGAAAAGTTGACATATCTGAAGTTACACTGCACATCTGCTCCCTAATATTTTATAATGGTCACCTTTCTGACTAAGAATGTTAAAAAGATAAGCATGCATAAAGAAGTTCTACAAGGTGAGCTCATTTATTAATCATTGTCTTCAGATTTTCAAAGAGACACGACTTCTTAAGCTCAAGGAATAGCCTTCACACATTTTCCTCAGGGCAGCAGAATTCAAATTACATGCCTTAGAGTCAAAAAATTTCATGAGTTTCAGTTATAAATCCTATATAGGGTCTTCTGACAAGATGCTTCAAGAAAGATGAAGGCTAAGGTGGCAGAGTAAATAGGAGAATTAGCAAAATATTCTCAACACCCTTGTTTGGTAAATAAGAATGTTATTGTTAGCTACCATTAAATTAATTCCATCTCAGAGTGACTATTTGTCCAATAGAAGGAAACACTGACCAATCCAATCCTGCACTACCCTCACAATCATTAGTATGTTTCAACCTATTGTTGCTACCATAGTGTCAAGCCATTGTTTTGAGGGTCTTCCTACTTTTCCCTAACCTGCTACTGCCCTGGTGGTGAGGCTAGGTAAGTATTAGACTGCTAATCAAAAGGTTGGCAATTTAAACCCACCAGCTGTTCCCCTGCATAAAGAAGAGGCTCTATGCTCCTGTAAAGATTTATAGACCCTGAAATCCTATATAGGGTCAATAAGAATTGGAATCAATTCAATGGCAGCGGTGTGTGTGTGTGTGTGTTTGACCAACAGTAATAACTTTCTCCAGAAAATATTCGCTCCAGATAACATGCCTCAGCTGCTCCTACAGGAGAGGAAGTCTCACCAACCTAGTTTCTATGGAAAGCTCTGGCTGTGCTTCTTCCAAGACCTATTTGTTCTTTCTTCTAGAAGTTCCTGGTATATTCTGTATACTTGACAGGAACTAGACTCCAAAGGTGTCAATTCTTCTCTCTTCCTTATTCATGGTCTAGTTTTCACATGCCTATGGAACATTGAAAATGCTATAACTTGGATCAGGTACACCTTCGTCTTCAAGGTTCCTCTTTACTTTTTAACACTTTTAAGTGGTCGTTCACAAAAAAGTTTGCTCAATGAAATATAGAGTTTCAATTCTTGACTGCTGCTCCCAGATGTGTTCAATGTGGATCCAAGTGACATGAAATTCCTGAAAACTTCCCAGTTTTCTGTTTATCATTTTGCTTATTGGTTCAATTATGAGGATTTTTCCTTCTTTATCTTGGAGTATAATCTATACTGAAGGCTGTAGTCTTTGATCTTCACAAAAGTGCTCTAATTTTTCTTTCCTTTCAACACACAGGTTGTATCCTTAGCTTACCACGGGTGTTAATGAGTCTTCTTCCAGTACTTATACAACACTCTTCATATAGTTCAACTTTGCAGGTTAATTTTTTAGCAAACAGATTGGATAAGTATTGGAAAAGGATTCAACCCTGATGCACACCTTTCCTAATTTTAAACCACACAATATCCAAGGATCATAGTTCAAGACAATTTATTCTTTGAAAATGCAGTTTTTCAATGACATATATGGAATTTATCAGCTGAAAGGCACAGGAACCAAATTGGTTCTCTACATCTAGAGAAGGAAGCCATGGGGAAGCTCAATATCATCAGTCAAAATAAGGCCATGGACCGAGTGTGGAACAAACAATCATTTGTTCATATTGAACAAATTCAGATTGAAGATGAAGAAATGAAAACAAGCCCATGAAAGCCAAAGAACAACTTTGAGTATATCCATTTGAACTTAAAGACCATCTCAACAACAGATTTGATGCACTTCAGACTAATGACATGACCAGATGAGTTGCAGAATGACATCAAGAACATCATAAAAGCTTTGGGGTGCACTTTTAATTCCAGCTCCAATCTGAGAACAATTAGCTCATATGACATGACCCTGCTTAATGCTCAGTTCCTGAAGAGATCATTGAGTGTTACAGGAAAGTGTGGCAAACTAGCACATGCCCAGCTCTCATAGAGATTTTTGTTAACAAGCAGCTATCTAAGTGAGGCAACAACTAAGTCTACATGAAAGATGCAGACCGCCTGTGTGATCAGAGGGCTGTACATGATATAATCCAAATCTGAAAAAGGGAATGCTTTCAGAGCTTAAACTGTAAATGCCTGGCTATGGATGAATGTGGAAGGCCAAAATTTATTTGCAGGCTTCACACATAGATTAAATCTCTAGTGAACGCCCTCTGAATAGAGTCAAGAGATGTGAAGTGCCTGATTATTAGACAAGGAGCATTATCAAGTCAATTGCAGTGAAATAATGTAATATCTTATTTGATCTCCCTTTTCACCCATTTAAAAGTTTGTTGGGGGTTTTTTTCTCAACAGTTTTATTGACATACAATTCACATACCATACAGTTCAATAATTCAATCACATCAAGAAGAGTTGTATAATCATCAATGCAATCCTTTTTAAAACATTTTTTCCATGTTTACCTCATGGTTATTAGATCCCCATTTCCACCCCAGCTTCCCCTACCATACTCCCAAGGAACCATTAATCCAGTTACTGTTTCCATAAATTTATCTATCCTGGATTTCATATACAGAAAAGCATTTTTTAAACTACCAATAATAAAATGAAGCAGATAAAAACCTCAATCACAAATAAATCTTAAAATATTTTTAAATTTAAATGGATCATAAGGAATATTAAATTATAGGGGGATAATTTTTAACCTACTTGCATCTGCAACAATCCACTTTCCAATGCATTCTGCATGATAACAAAACTATGCACAACTTTCATCCATAGTAAAAGGGGATGGAGTTGTTTCCGGATGGGGATGGGGGGGGAGTTGTTGTTGTTTTTTAAGTGAAGAGGAAAAAAACATGCATTACACATCTGGTGAAACCCCTTTGACCATAAGCCAGATGTGTGAATAGTCTTAGTATAATGCAGAGTACACTGAAAGGTAGATCATGGCTGAAGGTTAAAATTTAATTAATACCTTATCATGCTATCTTTCTTTTGACCCATTTAAAATTTGTTGTAGTTGTTAAATATTTTCTACTTTCTTTTCAATTTAGATTTTTCTCTGTTTTACTTTACTGTTGCTGTTAGTTTTTTTTGCTGGGCTTTTCTTTTTTGGTATGTTTTTCTATATATGAAACTCAGGATATGTAAATAGACAGTAATTGGATTAATGGTTTCTTAGGGGTATGGCAGGAGAGGTTAGGGAGAAATGGGAAGCTAATAACAATGAGTATAAGTAATGTTCTAAAACTGATTGTACAACTTTTCTTGATGTGATTGACCTATTGAATTGTATGATGTGTGAATTTTGTCCCCAAACTGCTTTTTTTTTAAGAGCATCATAAAAGCAAAGGGTCATTAAAAAGATAAGAAAGAAAGAAGAGAGAGAAAAAGAAAGGCCAACGTGAATATCAGAAGAGACTCTAAAAGTTGCTTTTAAAGGTAGAGTTGCTAAAGCAAGAAGGGGAAGAATGGTGATGTGAAATTGCTCAGTGGACATTTTCAAAGAGTAACTCTGGAAGACAAAGAAGTATAATGAATGTGCAAATATGGGAAGTTAGAAATCCCCCAAGAAAGAAGTTGCTCAGCATTTCTCAAGCTGAAAGAATTGAAGAAAACCTCCTATCCTTGCATATCCAAGGATTCTATGGGCAATATGTTGAACATAATCACTATATGAAAAAGAACAGCTAGGCATTCAACCATTTCAAGGGGCAGCATATGATCAAGAAGGGATAGCATTGAAGGAAGAATTCTAAGCTTCACTGAAGGAATTAGTCAAAAACAAGGTTCCAGGAATTGATGGAATTCCAATTGAAATGTTGCATGAAACGGATGTAGTCCTAGAAACAGTCACTTCGACTGTGCTAAGAAATATGGAAGACAGATATCTGGGTCACCATTTGGACGCAATCTATTTCTATTCCCATTCCAAAGAAAGGTGATCCAACAGAATGTAGAAATTATCAAATAATATCATTACTATAACATGAAAAAATGGCTAAAGATAATTCAAAAGGAAATGCAGCAGTACCATGACAAGAACCCTTCAGACTTTTAAACCAGAGCTCAAAAATGGGGTACAACAAGGGATCTCACAGCTAATATCAGACGGATCTTGCTTGCATGCAGAAAATACCAAAAAGTTGTTTAATTTCATTTTATTAAATAAGCAAAGACATTCAACTATGTGGATAATATTAACAAAAGATGAATAACATTGAGAAGAATATGAATTCCAGAACACTGGGTCGTACTCATGTAGAACTGGCGCCTAACCCAAGAGACAGGTTTTCAAACAGAAAAAGGATCTACTGTGTGGTTCAAGATCTGTTGCTTCACGATGACCCAACATGTTGCTAAGTAGCATTGCATCATGGGGTTTTATGGCTATCCCATTTTAGAAGCAGATCATCAAGAATTACTTCTCAGGTGCCCCTGGTGAGTTTGAGTCACCACATTACCCTATGTAACAGGCTTACCAACGTATTCAAAATACGTATTCAAAATGCATTGCCAACGTATTCAAAATAATATTAGACTACACTATAAAAACTGTAAAGAGCACCTGGTGGCAGAGTGGTTATGTGTTAGGTTGCTAACTGCCAGGCTGGAAACCACCAGTCATGTCATGGGAGAAAGAGGAGTTTTCCTTCTCCCATAAAAAGTTATAATCCAAGAAACCCCACAGGGGTATTTCTACCCTTTCTTAAAGAGTTATTTTGGGTCATCTTCCACTTGATGACCATAAATTTAAAGGAGGTTTTTTGTTCATAAAAATTATGTATTGGAAAAATGATGTATGAGCCCCTAATAAAATGATTTTTAATTTAAAAAATTGTGGGATACTGAAAAGGGTATAGGAAGCCTGATAGAGTTTGATCAAGGGCAATGCAATCGAAAGGAATTACTGAAACCCAAATGAAGGCTGAGCATGATAGTGGGACAAGAAAAAAGTAAAAAGAAATAGAGGAAAGAACTAGGAGGCAAAGGGCATTTATGGAGGCCTAAATAAAGGTATATACATATGCAAATATACTTATATATAAGATGAGGAAATAGATCTTTGTCCACATATTTATAGGCTTATTATTAAGGTAGCAAATGGACATTGGTCCTCCACTCAAGCATTTCCTCAGTGCAAGATTGATCTATTAAATTGGCATTCCACGATGCTCACCTTCCCAACACTATCGCTGAAGACAAAGGGGTGCAAATCAAGTGTGGTGAAGAAAACTGATGGCGCCTGACTAGCAAAAGATAAAGTATCTGGGGTCTTAAGACTTGAAAGTAAACAAGCGGTCATCTTGCTGAGAAGCAACAAAACCCATATGGAAGAAGCACACCAGCCTGTGTGATTCTGATGTGTTGGTAGGATCAGATATGAGACATCAAAGGCTCAGAAAAAAAATCATATCGATGTGAATGAGGGGCAGGGCAGAGTGGAGACCCAAAGCCCATCTGTAGATAATTGGACATCCCCTTACAGAAGGGTCACAATAAAGAGACAAGGCAGTCAGGGTGCAGTATAGCACCATTGAAACATACAACTTTCCTCTAGTTCTTCAATGCTTCCTCCCCCAACCCCCACTATCATGACCTCAATTCTACCTTACAAATGTGGCTAGACCAGAACATGTACACTGGTATAGTTAAGAGCTGGAAACACAGGACAGATAAACTCCTCAGGACCAATAATGAGAGCAAAGATACCAGGAAGGGAAGGAGGAGGTGGGGGAGAAAGGGAGAACCAATCACAATGATCTATATATAACCTCCTCCCTGGGGGACAGATAACAGAAAAGCAAGTGAAGGGAGATATCAAACAGTATAAGACATGATAAATAATAATTTATAAAGTATCAATGGTTCATAAGGGAGGGAGGGGGAGGGTGGAATGAGGAGTTGATACCAAAGACTCAAGTAGAAAGTAGATATTTTGGGAATGATTATGGCAACAAATGTACAAATGTGCTTGACACAAGGATGGATGGATGGATTGTAATGAGGGTTGTATAAGCCACCAATAATATAATTTTTTTAAAAGATAGACAAGGGCAGAGCCCCGGTGGCATAGTGGTTGTGCACGGGACTGCAGCCCACTGGGATGGAGGTTCAATTCCAGCTCCATGGAGCAAAGGTTGGGCCTCCTAATCCCACCACCAGAGGGCAGTGATGCCCAAAAACAAAACCAAAAAAAATAGACAGCCTTTGGCGGAAAAATATTATGGGATGCACATGAAAGTAGCCATCAGCTGGTGTAATCATGAGGTGTCATTGGGACCAAGTAACAGGAATCAGAAGCTTCATAACAAACAACAAACAAACAAACAAAAACATGTTGTTGTTGAGAATGAAGTGAGGCAGAGACCAAAAGCCCATCTGCAGACCATGGAACATCCCCCACGAGGGGGTCACAGGGAAGGGATGAGTCAAACAGGGTGCTGTAGAACACCAGTAGATCACACAGAATTCCTCTGGTTCCTTGAGGCTTCCTCATCCCCCACTATCATGGCCCCAGTGCTACTTCTCCCTCTGGACTGGATCAGAACATGTACACAGGTAAAGATACAAGATAAAGTTCACGACTCACAGAATCCAGGAACAGTGTGGCAGGCACCTAATCTGATGTCAATTTGAGGATTAAGAGTGTAGGGGTGGAGTCTAGCCTGCCAAAATGGAGCTAACCAAGGAGATCTCTGTGTGGGCATGGCCTTCTCTTCTGAGAATTCTGGGAAATAAGGTGGGAGACACTATCTCACTCACTCCTTGGGAGACATTGCAGCTAACAAGACACATGGCAGCACGCTGATAGATCCTGAGCCTGGTAACTGGAGGAGCCACATGGAGACTCCTGCCAGTGCAGAGGTGCTTCAACCGCCACTGGATATGCAAGACTCTGTAACTACTGGCCTGTGATTGTCCTCGTGTCATTGCACATGCTTCATGAGTCTGCAGAGGAGTTATAGATTGGTATTGGACATATGGGCTAATATCAGACTTATGACCTTAGATTGGACTGGGCTGGAATGTTTACTCAGTGTTCAATTGCTCTTGTATATAAACCTCTTTCTTAAACACATATGGCTAGACCAGAACATGTATCGTGGCTACATGTTCTTATGAATTTGTTTCTCTAGTCTACCCATACTAGCACAAACAGGAATGGGAATAGCGATACCAGAAGAGCAGGGAGATTGCGGGCAGAGGAAGGGAGAACCGATCCTAATGATTGGCACACCCCTCCAGTGGGGAAGAAAAACAGAAACCATGGGGGGAAGGGAACAGCAGTCAGTGTGAGATATGAAAATAATAATTTATAATATATCGAGGGGCCACAAATTTGGGGGGGGGGGAAGCAAATACCAATAGAAAGTAAATGTCTAGAAAAAAACAATGGCAACATATGTACAAACATGCCTGATACATTTGATGTATGGATTGTGATAAGAGTTGTAAGGGCCCCCAATAAAATTATCTTTTAATAAAAAATAAATGAAATTATAGGATAATATGTACTCAGGCAAAATAGTGGTGGTGTCAGACTCATTCATAACATGTTATGTACAAAATGCTATTTTTATGAAAAGGTTTTATAAACATCAGTGTGTGTATTGTTGCTGATGTTGATAAGAACACTCATAGTACCCCATGCACAAGAGAGCCAAATACTGCCCAGTTAATGCTTACAGATAATGCTTACAAAATGAGTCTGAAAAAATATTAATCAGTATGGTCTCCATGTGATGATTACTGATTTGTTTTCCTTTAATTTGCACTTTCTGATATTTCTTCAATGAATATGTGTTATAAATAAGATCACTAAAAGAGAACATTATACATTGAAAGAAACAGGCTCACTTTAACAAGAATATTTTCATGAACATGAATAGCCATAGTTTTGTTCCAAGGATAAGTGGAATCTACTTTGAACTGCTTTTGGAAGATACACATTTTTGTGGACCCAAACTCAAAGTCGTACAAAAAAAAATGATGCTTACTGTCAGATGGACACTGGTGGCACCCTTGGATGACCCTGAGTTATCTTTCAGGTTTGGAAATGAACTTACCTCCAGGGTTCAAGTTTCAACCAAACAATGCACAGCCTACAAGGGGAGCAATCACATTAAAGAGGATGCACACCTTAGAATAACTATTTGAGATCAATAGTGCAGCATTTATTCCCAAAGTTTAGAAAAGGTTAAGAAAGTCAGAAGAAACACAGGTAAATGTTTTACCTCATTAGAGGAGATAAAGGTGAGCTAATATCAAAGAGTTCAAGAAGAAAGAAAATGTTTTGAAACTGATGGAGAGAGCAACTGCAAAATTATGCTTGAACTAGCAGAATTAGGGCTTGTTAAAGTATCTGTAAGATCCCCCAATAAAATGACTAGTAAAAAAAAAAAAACAGAAAAGAAATGCAGATAAGAAGTAAGATCAGTGAGCCCCGGTGGCATAGTGGTTAGGTGCGGGACTGCGGCCCACATGGTTGGTGGTTCAAATTCAGCAGCAGCTCTCCAGGAGCAAGGCTGGGCCTCCCACTGCCACCAGTGATGCTCCCCTCCAAAAAAAGTAGGATCAGTGCTGCTGCCTTGTGAGGTTTGTAATGAATAAGACAAAACAAAATGAGTATAAATGATTGAATGAAAACTGATTATCTGCTTTATGCCTTAATCTGATTCACAATAAAAAATGGGAAAATGAGAGATTTTTTGGGGGTATTAACAGAATTCATCACAGAAGACTGTGATGAAATGGACTGAATCTGTGACTGCAACAGTAGGCTCAGCCATAATAACAATTGTGAGGATGGTGCAAAATCATGCTGTATTTCATTCTGCTGTGCACAGGCTGCTTATGAATCAGAAAGCACTCATTGACACCGAACACAAAGTGTGTGTGGGTAACTTACCTGTTTGCTTCTGTAGACACCATCCAGATTAACACAGTGTACCTGACCCAAATCAATCTCATATGCCTGTGAGCACTGGACAATGAATACAGAGAACCCCCAAAGAACTGATATATTTGGTGAAGAAAATGGAAAGTATGGTGTACTGCCAGAAGAACAAACTAATCTGTCCGGAAGAAGGAACATATTTAAACTTCATTTCACAGACTTTGAATATGCTATCAGGAGAGACCTGTCCTTGGAAAAAGACATCATGCTTAATCAGGTATAGGATAAGCAAAACAAATAAAAATTTAAAAGACACAAGATAGAATAATACTGTGGCTGCAAGTGGCTCAAGAAAAGCAACAGTTGTGAGACTGGCTGCAGAATGGGCAGTGTTTCATTCTGTTAAACATAGGTTTTTCTGTGAGTCAGAAGTGACCCCAGAGCATCTAGTAACAAAAACAATGTGTGTCTTACGGAGTAGAAGTGAGTGCTAGTTATGGACAAGGGTCCAAAAATCAGGACTTTGACTTCTCCTTTGATGCAGAAACAAACATAATTACAGGTTTTGAAAGTGATATTTCTCTTCCTCTATTGACATTTTTTTCAATATCTTTCAACTAACAAAGAAATTTTAAGTTAATAATAATTCAATAGTAAATCAAGGAAGAAATTGAATTAATCCAAATTTTAAAGAAAAACATGACAATATTAGAAACATTGGCATTTGGGCAATATTTTAGGAAGGATAATATGTTAGAGTTCTCTAGAGAAACAAAACCAGGACACTAATGATTTTATATATATTTAGATAGATGATAGGTAGCTAGGTAGATGATAGATAGCTAGATAACATAAGAAATAAACAGTTAATTAATCCAAAAAAAAGTATAAATGACTCCGTGCAACTCGCTTCTGTAAGACAGCTAACACACTGGCCCTCAAGTCTTGAGGGCCACTGGGCAGTCCTTTGAGGGCCTCCAGGTAGTCCTCTGTAGAGCAATTCAGGCTATCTGGCCACAGGCAGCAAACAGCAAGGCAAGTCACCAACAATCACTAATTGGGTCCGTTAGCCCCAAATTCAAGTGATTTATACTCTAGTAGCATAACAAAGCAGGTCTTAAGGAACCTCAAACTACAGTGACAACAGTCCATGGGGTAGGTGTCCCACAGGTAGTGTAGCTTGTAAATTGAGACAGAGAACCAGCTATGGCAGCCACACTCTGGTCCAATCATCAAAGAGCGAGAAACAGAAAAGAGGGGGCTCATGGAGCCACTTAATCTCTCTGCCCTTCAGTTAATCCCACAGGTGTTCATTGTCCAACTTGGCACAATAAACCTACCTATCACAGGCACCAAAAAGAAAACAATTAGATAAAGAAAGACTCGTGATTGATGAAAACTAATCTCTCCCATTTAACTTTCCCTAAATCTGTCTAGATGGAATTATATCCAATAAATATTGACTTGCTTCAAAGGACCTTAAAGGTATATGACATACTCATTTGACATAGATCACTACATTTAGCCTTTGGGTAAAGAGAGAAAAACACTTCTCACCCGGTGACATAGAAGACAGTGATGCATACAGAAGAGAATGGTGAATTCAGGCTCCATTGTCACATAAGCAATTGCTATGGGGAAGACTGAGTGACTGGGTTTGTAGGGGCAGCTTTGGGGGCAGTTATAGTTCTATCCAAAGAGAAGGAGCTCATTACCTAGGGCTTTGTGAACTTAGATAAGATGGGCCAGGAAAACAACACACCTCTATTGTCCCAAACTTTAACTTAAATTTCTTTCCATTATCATGTGGTGCACAAACCTCAGGAAACTCAATGTGACATGAATAGAAATCCCCACTCTTCATATCACACCACATTGCTGCAAATGCCTTGATACATATCATACATAAAAATCACTACTTCAAAACTACAGTAGTTGTGAATCCCACCCTTATATTATTTGATGAGCTACTAAGAGCGCATGTCTACCAAGTTTACTTAATACTATAACTGTATTGAAAAAAACTAGTTTTCTTTTTAATCCTATATATTTTATTTGATGCTTTCAAAATATACTTTTATTGGCCAAAGAGCTCCATGATACTGTACTAGAAAAGGGGAAAAAATGGATAAGAACTTCTGCATAGAGTATGTCAAGCATTGAACTGATAGGAACCACCAAAAACCTTTCTAAAAGCTTCCTTATGAGAAGAAGAAACTCAAGACACCCTGGTCCCAGGCCTGATCTGTTTTTTAGCCACAAAGTCAGACCTGGGGTTTAAGGTATATATATTGCTTCTATCCTTTGTGTATGTGTTGGGGAATTTTTGTTACAATGCAACCATATGAAAAAAATCAAGTCTCAAACTTCTCACAGAACCTTCTTTTTCTGCTAGCAGGAAGCATCGCACATTGCCTAGGTCATACACAAAGCAACTGTCATTTCTCAACATAATCACAGATACCACAGCAATACTGTAGCTCACAGTCAACATTCCAAAGCTCAATCAATAAAACTCGAAACCACATAAAAGGTCAAAACCTATGGATGCTTCTTCTTTGACTGTTAGAAAGAAAACGATAAGCATTTCTTCCTATTCAGAAATTAGCTGTCACTTTCAATGTTTTGCTATGGGCATTCGTAATAGAATGGTTTTGAATCCCAGCTCTCCCATTACCTACTATGAGTTGGTTATCTCTCCTGAACTTTGTTGTTTTGTTTTGTTTTTTACAGGTACATTCATTCACTCCTGCACTCATTTCCTTGACAAATATTTCTATGAGCATGTAATATATGCCAGATATTGTTCGAAGCACTGAGGACAAAGTGGTAACAAGACACATAAAATCTCAACTCTCATGATGACACAAGGTGAGAGAAAGAGGAAATAAATAAGATAAATATGTAATTTACAGTAGACAAAATAACATGAAATTATAAATTCATAACTTATAAAAACAGGATAGATATACAATTACATAGCAGTAGTAGGAAGAAAAATAAATCAGAGTAAAGGGTTAGAGGGTGACTGGATTAAATGGTCTGCGAAGAGGCTTCTAAGGTATTAACATTTGCATAAATACTCAAATACAGAGAAGGAACAAGCCGAGGAAAGTGCTGAAAGAAGAAAAGCAGAAGAGCAAAGTCTTGAGAAAAGAAGTAGCCAAGTGTGGAATGCAATGAGAAAGTAAGAGAGTTGTGGGATTTGAGGATCAAGAGGCAGGCAAGGTCTGATGCTATGCGTTTTGAATGAGATCTCAAGGAGAAAGCTTAAGCTGAGACTTGGCCCAGAGTGGATGCTGCATTAAACCGGGGTTCTTTCTGATCTGGATGAGTGAAAATCCACGTGAAACAGGCATCAGCAAAAAGAGAGCGCATGGAGTCACATCGCTGGAAAGCCCAGTCAGATTTAACTTGAGTTGTGCTTGGACAGAGACACGCAAATAATGTCATCAGTGCGTGGTTTCTGGCACCCCTCCTCCACTTCCTCTCGGTTGTCTCTTTTCTCACCCAGAATCTCCTGATGTAACAGTAAAATGACAGCAAGCTTTCTAGCCTTTTCCCTGCTGACTAAAGTCCAGTGGTAAAGAGCCAGTCACTTCCCCTGTAGCTCCAGCAGAGTCCTCACTGAAGCCATTAAGGTTACTAGGTCTCCCCTGACCGATCTCTGTGGACAGGTGAATGCACTGGACTGGGCGCAAAGGCCTATGTTATATGTTCCTGCTGTAATCCCCAGGTTCAGTCCCATGCAGTCCACATGGACTGGAAGATGGGGAAGGGTGGGTGTTCAAACAAAAGATGGGGATGTTGCTAAGAGAATCAATGTCTGCTGGAAAGACAGACAAGTGACAAATGTGCACCAGGGAAATCAACAAATTATGATAGCTGCTCTTGTGCTTTGAAAGTTTTCATTATGGAAAATGACCAATTCTATGCAGTTGCTGTGCACTGGCTCATGAATTTATTCAATATGAGTTCATTGAGCTCCCAGAAAGCACCACACTGTCCCAAGTACTTGAAATGTAGCGCATAACAAAACAGACTGATCTGTGTCTGTGGGAGGCTTAAAGTAGAAGCAAAAAAAAAAGAGAGAGAGAGAAGAGAAAACAAATTGGTATTTTAATTAATAAAGAAATAATAGAAAATAAAATAAATATCTTAATAACATAGCGCTGCTTTAGCACAAACACCAGACTGGGTTGCTTTCATATTCTTACAGTTCAGGAATCTCAAAGTCTGTTTCAAGAGCATGGTTATAGGTCAAGGCCCCTCTTTGTCCATCTCATCTTCCAGCAACCCTTGTAGAGGTGTCCATCTCCATTCTCTTTCTTTCTCTTCTTCCTGTGTATTTCTAGGTCCATTCTTCCTTTGTTATAACTGGATTCAGTTTAGACCCCATCCTACTTAGCCTACCCAACTAGAATCTAATTAACATAACATGCTAACCCTAAAATGTATGTAAAAGTATAAAGGATCAAGAATCTTCATTTTCAAAAATGAAGAACTATGGGAATTAAGACATTGTAGGCATAACATTGACTTAGACAAATAGACCAATGGAACAAAATAGAAAGTGCAAAGATAAATCTATGTCTACCCAAGAAACCAAATGATATATTATCGCATTAGGCAAATCTGCTGCACAAAACCTCCTTAATATGTTGAAGAGCACTAATACCACTTTCAGGACTAAGGCGTGCCTAACCCAAGTCACATAATTTTCAGTCAAAGTCAGAACAGATGCATTTTAATTAAGGTGTTAGTGAGGTTTATTGAATATACCATACTTGCCAGAAAAAAAATGAAAAATTTTGTCTTGAGGAAATGCAGCCAGAATGTTCCTTAGAAATGTGGATGATTAGCCTTTGTCTCACACACTTAGACATGCTACCAGGAAATACCAATCCCTAGAAAAGGACATCATGCTTGGTAGAGGATTCGTGGGGGGGAAATCCTGCAGACCAGCAATGAGATGGGTTGACACCGTGACTGCAGCAACAGGCTCAAACATAACAATTGTAAGGATGGTGCAGGACCAGACTCTGTTGTAAATAGATTACCGCTCACAACAACCATATGCAAAAAATTTAATGTATGAGATACTACGATTCAAAGATCAGTAGAGCAAAAGTGGACTATTAAAAACATCAAGTTATGAGGATCAGCTTTCAATTACATAATCTGACCAAACCAATCCCTTCTTGCCTAAAGTCATCTATTTTAGACACTTGCATTCACAGCTTCAGTTGGAGCAAGAGTAACCATTTATCTCAATTCTAAATCGTTAGACATATGAGAGGGCTCCAAAAAAATGCAATTGTGCTGGGCAAAGTTTTCTAGTATGTATTTTTTCCACTAGGCAAACATTGAGCAACTCACTCTGCATTAGTGCACCCAGTGGCATTGCCCAGGAAGGTTCTCTCTGGTCCCAGTGAACTTTCTTGCAAAAGCAGTTTTACTTGAACCTCATTTTTTTATGAAAGCCGATTTAATACAACAGCATGTGGCTGTGCTATTTCTTACTCAGAGAAAATGCTGCAGAAACTGTTGAGATGTTGAGCACAGCTTATAAAAATAGCACTATGAAGAAAACTCAAATGTATAAGTGGTTTCCTAGTTTCAAAGAAGGTGAAATGTTAACTGATGAAAACCCCATTCTAAATGTCAACTTCCCAAACACATGAAAATGTTGACTCGCTGTGAATTTGGCATTAATTCCACTGCGTTGGACTGTTAATCAAGCGTCATATTTAGAGACTCTGAAGAGATTTCATAATAGTATGCAACCCCAAAAAAAGACCTGATTTCAAAAGACTTTTACAGAGGTATAAATATAAGCAATATTATAAAATTTGCTTATAAGGTACAAGCAAAGGTATAAATATAAGGTATAATATGTATCAATATATTAATATATAATGATAGGGATACAGGTCTATGTAAATACATTTAAATGTTAAGTATTAAGGTAGCAAACAAACATTGGGTCCCTACTCAAGAATTCCCTCAGCGTGAGAACTTTGTTCTAATAACTATCATTCTTTGATGTTCACCTACCCAATCACTGAAGTCAAAGTCGATGCATAGCAAATGTGGTAAGGAAAGCTGATGGTGCCAGGTTATTAAAAGACATAGCATCTGGGGTCTTAAAAACTTGAAGTTACACAAGCTGTCCTCTAACAGGGAAGCCACAAAGCCCACATGGAAGAAGCAAACCTAGGCCTGTGTAATGACAAGGTGTCAACAGGATCAGGTATCAGGCACCAGAAGATCCAAAAGAATCAATTATATCAATGCAATTGATGGCGGTTGAAGTGGAGACCCAAAGCCCAAGGGTCGCAAGCAAAGGACAAGCCAGCCAGTGTGTAGTATAGCACCAATGAAAACACACAACATTCCTCTAGTTCTTTAATGCTTCTACCCCACCCCTCCCCCACCCCACTATCATGACTCCAATTCTACCTTACAAATCGAGCTAGGCCAGAGCATGCACACTGGTACAAATAAGAGCTCTTACACACAGAATCCAGGACAGATGAAACCCTCAGCACCAGTCAAGAATAGTGATACCACGAGGGTAGGGAGAAGGTGGAAGGAGAAAGGAAGAACCAGTCACAATGAGCAATATATAGCCACTGCCGCCACCACCCGGGGGACAAACAACAAAAATATAGGTGAAGGGAAAAAGCAGATGCTGTAATATATGAAAGTAATAATAATTTATAATCTATCAAAAGTTCACGAGGGTGGGAGATTTGGGAATGGAGGGCTCAAGTAGAAAGAAAATGCTTTGAAAATTATGATGGCAACTTACCTATAAATGTGTTTGATACAATTAATGTATGGCTTGGTATAAGAACTATAAGAGCCCCCAATAAAATTATTTATAAAAATAAAAAAGCCTGTGTGGTGGTCATGTACTTATGTTAATTTCATGATTGAAATGTAAGGGTGGAGTCTAGCCTGTTAATCTGGAGATAGCCATTGAGTAGACAGTGAGGCTTCCATGTGGGCAGGGCTTTCTCCTGAGAATTCTGGGAAATCTCACGATATTTCCCTGGTGGAGATGAGAAGCTATCTTCCCGGCTGTTGGGAGTTAGTCTCAGAGATGATGAATCATGGACAAGACAAGATGGCAGCATCCGAGAAGCTAGAGGAGCCAGGGGAGAAGCCACACGGCTTTGCCCTCATGGAACCAGACCTCTGAAGCTAGGGCGGCCACATGGAGACCTCTGCCAGCAATGAGATGCTTCTGCCGTTGATGGACCCTGAGCCCTGGAAGCGAGGAGCCATGGGGAGACTCCTGCCAGTGATTCTACACCCACTGGTCTGTGACTTTGTAAGTTGGAAGGAGACTTTATAGACTGATTTCAGGCATATGGGTTAATATCGGACATATGACTTTGAACTGGACTGGGATGGGATGTTTTCTCAATGTCCTGTTCCTCTTATATATAAACCTTTTCCTTATATCCATATGCGTGTCTATGAATTTGTTCCTCTAGTCTACCCGGACTAACACAGCCTACCTGATTTGTAGCCGACAGGGTGGTTTTGCCACCACAATGAAGAACCTGCTCATGCAGCCATTTCAGTGCACCAATTTTTGGCAAAACAAAAATCAAAAAACAACATGCCTCTTTTGCCCCAGACACCTAACTCACCTATCTGCACCTTATTCAACTGGCCCAGCTCCGTGTGACTTCTTTTTGCTTCTGCAAATACAGAGGGACATGAAAGAACAGCAATTTCATGACATAGTAGAGGACAAGGAAAAAAATGAGGGAGATGCTGTCAGCCATTCAAACAGATGAGTTTGAAAAAATGTCTCCAAGAATGGACTCACAGATTTGACAAATGTATTGAATGTAATGGAGAATACTTTAAAGGTGATAAGTTTGCTTTGTAAAAATATTTAAATACATAGCCTTGGAAAAAAATCTGATGGGGGAAAGGGTTATCCCTCATACATAATCTTCTGGTTGAAGGGAATGTGTTGAGAAGCTCATGCTTTAGGGGAAAAAGGAACCAATCTTGAAAATGCTACACTTATGGTCAATAAACAGATGCAAATACTCTTAACCCCTCTAATAATGAGGGAAGTGTTAGTTCCCTTAATATGCATTTTCCTTCACTTAAGA
This sequence comes from Nesogale talazaci, assembly GCA_004026705.1. NCBI lineage: Eukaryota > Metazoa > Chordata > Mammalia > Afrosoricida > Tenrecidae > Nesogale > Nesogale talazaci. The sequence continues at coordinate 35,934 of PVJH01009757.1, read as the reverse complement.
TACTTCCTAATAGCAATCATCCAACTATACAAACTATTATATAAATCACTCATGAAATTATGTAATCACAGAGTCATGGAATATTACATCAGAGAATATATTACTCCCACACCTCATTATTTTTAGAAATGAAGAAGCTATTGTTTGCTGCCTTCAAATCAGCCCCCAACTCATGACAACCCATGCATGACAGACTAGCACCCTGAGGTTCCTTTGGCTGCAGTCTTTACAGAAGCCTTCTCAGGTTTTCTTCTTCCAAGTCGCTGCGTAGATTTGAACAGTCAGCCTTTTTAAGTTAGAAGCCCACTGAAAACCTGTTGTGCCACCTGAAGCCAGAGAAAGTGGGCATGCAAGCTCATATAGCCTATGAGCCAAGCAAGTGTTATTAGACATTTGACATCTCACAATCTACCAGGGCAAAGCACAGAGAGGTACACTAAAGCTGGATTAACTGAAAATGCTGATAAACCTCGCGTTTCTGATCAACACAGCACCTTGATGAGCTAGATAAATGGGAGGAATAATTTGCTTTCTTTTGCTTTACTCCTTTGATTTGTGTTAGTTTGGTTTTAGCCAATTGATCCAAATCTAAAACATCACATTTAAAGAGCTTTGAGATCTCCTACAAGTTCAAGTTGGTAGATAATACTAAAGAAAGGGGAAAGGAATTGTTAAACATATTTTCAATGCACTGAGTTGAATACCAGCCCCTGCTTGATATAGATGCTCTCCCATGACAAGCTACTCACACATAACAAAATACCCAGTGTTTGATAGCCTAGCTTCCAAAACATGTTAGCATTTACAGAGCACTTTTCATATCATCTTCACAGTATCCCTGCAAAGGAGATGTTATTTTCTAAGCAAGGGAATTAAGGCAAGAAGGAGTTGTGCCAGCCCCGAACAGATCCTTTCAAGATTTTCTATGGTCCCCCCCTCCCTAATTGTGATATGACAGGAAAAGAAGCTGATACCTAATCCCAAATGGATTAAGTCCAAATTAATATTGATATAAATATATTGAGAATAAAACCCCAAACATACACAGTTCATTGTAAAAATTAAAGTTGACTGAAAATAAATATTAGCTTGATCTTTTTTTAGCTTCTTATTATGAGGGTTATATTTCAGGTAATCAGTTTTTATTCAACAACTTAAATAATTTATCGAACCTCCCAATAGCTTGCCCTGCCTCTCTTCATTTTTTTGTTTTGTTTTGTTTTTTGGGCATCACTGCCCCCTGGTGGTGGGAGTAAGAGGCCCAGTCTTACTGGGGCTCCTGTGGAGCCGCTGCTGGAATTGAACCTCCGTCCCAGTGGGCCGCAGTCCCGCGCACAACCACTACACCACTGGGGCTCAGCCTTTTGTTGTTGTTGTTGTTGTTGTTTTTTGCCTCTCTCTATTTTTTTTCCCTTCTCTTATTCTTGTGAGATATGCTTCTTTGTCACCAATGCTCTTACGGCAAATATCCTGCTTTCCATACTTCATACCTTCCATTTCTGACACACAGAAATTACATGTAGTTTATTCTGAGTCATGAATTTACCAATGACTTCAAAGCTGTTCTTTTCCCCTTGGCTACTAATTTTTAAAAGTAGTCTTTCTCTGGTTAAAATTAATCAATTAGGTCTATATTATACAGATGAAGTAGTACATTGGTGTAATAGCAACTGTACTACATTAATACAAACTATTTCTTTATTTAATGTGTTACTATTTACACCATTTTAAAATAGGGTATGATGCTAATCTTCATAAAAGAACTCTTTCTCCTAGATTCCTTATACACTAGCTCCTTAAAATTGCAGAACAACGGGCTGCGCCCTGGTGGCGTAGTGGTTGTGTGCAGGACTGCGGCCCGCTGGGACGGAGGTTCAATTCCAGCAGTGGGGCTGGGCCTCCTACTCCCACCACCGGAGAGCAGTGATGCCAAAAAAAAAAAAAAAAAAAAATTGCAGAACAGCTTACTGCCATCTAGTCAATTCCAACTTGTAAAGACGCAAAGAGACAGAGTCCAAGTGCTCCCTGCGGTTTCAGAGGCTGTCGATCTTGGCCTGTCTCATCTTTCGAACGGACAGGTCTGGAATTCAGACCTTGTATTTATTGATCACCCAGCATTTCACCCTTATCGGGTCTCCAATGCATGGGTTTAAAGCAGTCCTGGCTTGTTTTTGAGACATCTAGCAATCTCTGGGTGATTTCTAGTCGGTGGTCATTTCGTTCTGGTGTGAGTCAGAAACCTAGATTCCTCCCATATTGTCCCTGATCCTCGGGTTTCCATAAGTGAGCGACACTGCCCCCCTGGGCAGCTCTGGGATGATCTGAGATGCCTGCAAAAGCTGATACTTACATTTTACCCTGGATTATGGGCTACTGTACAAAAACTGTTTATTGTCAGAGGAACACTGAGTAATTTCTTCCCCTGAAACTAGGACGGTTAGCCAAATATGTTTAGAAACCTATGCTCTGCCAGGGGTCCTCAGACTATGGCCAGCGGGCCACACACAGCCTACAGAGGATATTTATCCTGCCCGCCAGGTGTTTTGCCACCGCTGCCTTCCTGCTTAGCAGTGGACTCACCCAGGCCTGCCGTGAATTTGTTCATAGTTTTTTGGGGGGGGAGGGGTTAACTATAGTTTCAACCCTCCAATGGTCTGAGGGACAGTGAACTGGCCCCCTGTTTAAAAAGTGTGAGGACCCCTGCAAAGGCTCATCGTCACTGTAATCAGCAGATAAAATGTGACCACGGAGGAGATCCCCATGGTCCTTTTAGCCTACGCTATTTTTTTAATTAAATCATTTTATTGGGGGCATGTACAACTCTTATCACAATCCACACATACGTCCATTGTGTCAAGCACTTTTTTATGTTTGCTTCCCTCATCATTCTCAAATCACTTGCTTTCTCCTTAAGTCCCTGGTATCCACTCCTCAATTTCCCCTTCCCTCCCCACTCTCTCCAACCCCATAAACCTTTGATAATTTATAAATTATTATTACTTTGTCATATATTACACTGTCCAACATATCCCTTCACCCACTTCTCCACTGTCCATCTCCCAGGGAGGAGGCTATATCTAGATCCTTATAATCTGTCCCCCTTTCTCCTTCACCTTCCCTCCACCCTCCCGGTATTGTCACTTTCACCACTGGTCCTGCAGGGATCATCTGTACCGAATTCCCTGTTTCTAACTGATATCTGTACCAGTGTACATCCTCTGGTCCAGCTGGATTTATAAGGTAGAATTGAGATCATGATAGTGGCGGGAGAGGGGGAAGCATTAAAGAACTAGCAGAGGTTCCCAAACTTATATGGTCTAATGTCCTCTTAAAAAAAAATTCCTCATGACCTCCCTAGCAATGAAAACCTTTTGTACTCCAGCCCAGAATCCAGGATAAAGTGTAGGTTTCTGCACTTACAATGCCCTTAGATCATTCCACACACCACCAGGGGGTAGTGGCGCCCACTTTGGGAAACTATGATAGAGGAAGGTTGTATGTTTCATCATTGCTACACTGCACCCTTACTGGCTGGCCTATTTATTCCCCAAGACTCTTCTGAGAGGGAATGTCCAGTGGCGTAAAGATGGATTTTGAGTCCCCACTCTGCACTCCCCTTCATTCACAAAGGTAGGATTTTTTTGTTCTTTGATGCCTGATACCTGATCCCTTCAACACCTCATGATCACACAGACTGCTTTGCTTCTTCCATGTGGGTTTGTTGCTTCTCAGCTAGGCAGCTGCTTGTTTATCTTCAAGTCTTTAAGTCCCCAGACACTGTATCTTTTGATAGCCAGACACTATCTGCTTTCTTCACCACATCTGATTATGCACCTATTGTTCTCCAATCGTCCACCTTTTCCCTTAAGCCCCTAGTATCAGCTTTTCCATTCCTTCCCCTCTTCCCCTGGTCTCTCCTCCCCTCCAACCCTCAATACTTTATACATTGTTATTGTTTTGTCATATCGTACACTGCCACTGCCCGACCTCTCCCCCAACCCACTCCTTTGATCCCTGTCCTTCAAATAAGAGCTTGTGTATATATCCTTGCTTCCCCCTTTCTGTCCACCCTTCCAGTATCTCCAATCTAACCATTGGCCCGAAGGGGCCCATCCATCCTGGTTTCCCCATATCTCCAGCTCCCCTCTATGCCAGTGTGACTTCTCCAGTCCATCTGGATTTGCAAGCTAGAGTTGGGCCCATGATGGTTGGGGGACAGGGAGGAAGGCTTCAGGAACTAGAGGAAACTTGTAAGCATCATCACTGCCTGGCTGCCCCCCGACTGGTCTGTCTCCTCCCCGTGACTCCCCTCTGAAACCTAAATTTAACTCTGTTTCTTTTAGATTTACTTGATGAATCTGGCAACATCCAACTTCAGAGCAAGTCTTACATTTAGCCTAAGTATTTATTTGCTTTTTGTTTCTAATGCTTCAGTCAACAAGAAAAACGAGGCTGTTTTGATTTCAAATATCTCCAGTTTAATTTGTAGACCCTGTTAACCATTACAGATGGGCGGTAATTGTTGCTCTGCGTTTGCCTTGGGTAAGTACCATGACATTCATACAGCTTTCATAAAATGCTACACAATCAATACAAAGAAATTAGAACCATCAATCCTGAGTGTAAATATGTAATCAGTTTTCAGGAGCATTTTAAATTCTTCGTTTCAATGCTCTGACCAGCATAAGAAGATATTTCTAGGGAGGACACAAAAGAATTTTTTTTTCATTTTCTCCATCACTAAATTAATGATTTTTTTGTAAAAATGAACTATATCCCTTTATGGCTAATGTCATTATTAAGAGACTTTGTAAACTGCTACTTCAATCATATTTCTTATTCTCCCTGGAATGCTGCTCCTTCATCTGTAAAATGGAAGTGTTAGAAGACACAATTCCTGGGCCCATCCCAGGACTAAGCCTACAGGCTTAATCAGCTTTCCCTCAGTCTTCTGCCTTTTGCTCCCCAGAGTTGACCATAGGAACTCATCCCTCGGGTTGGGGAAGGCATTTACACACACTTCACAAACCACAAAAGAAACCATTGTTAGATTTGTCTGCTTATATCAAAAGAACCCATGAGCAAAATTAAAAGGAAAATGACAAACTAGGGGAAAAAATCTTTTCATCCTATAAAACAGCAAAGCTTTAACATACTGCGTTAGTCCAAGTAGATTAGAGAAACAAATTCATAGACACGCAAATGGATATAAGGGAAAGGTTTATATACAAGAGGAATGGAACATTGGAAAAGCATCCTAACCTAGTCCAGTCCAAGGTCACGAGTCTGATGTTAGCCCATATGTCCACCACCGATCCATCAAGTCCCCTTCCAACTCATGGAGTTATAGGCCTGTGGGTGCTGTGTCTTATGTGTCCAGTGGCAGCAAAAGCATCTCAGCGCTGGCAGGGGTCTCTCTGTGGCTCCTCTGGCTTCAAAGGTCTGGTTCCATCAGGGTACGGTCATGTGGCTTCTCCTTAGGCTCCTCTAGTTCCTCAGACACTGCCATCTTGTCAGTCCCAACAACTAGGGAGATGGTCTTTCATCTCTATGAGGGAAATATCGTGAGACTTCTCAGAGAAAGCCATGCCCACAGAGGTCTCATTGGCTATCTCCAGATTGACAGGCTAGGCTCCACCCCTAGACTTCCAATCATGAAACTGATATCAAGGAAATGACCGCCACACACACTAAATTAAATGAACGCAAAGGACATACGTATGCACCCAGATACACATATACTCACAAACTAGAGGTATATGTGGTTTGTCTCACACAGAAACAAGCATAGGAAAATACGTTCCATTCATAGATAAATTCAAAATTGTGAAGTAAAAGTAAGAAAGCATCATCCTGCCTATCAAATTGACAACATTCATTTAAGAACCTAACTTGGTAATTGCCATGGGTGCTCTCTTTCTATGCACGTGACTTTGCGATGGTGGTGGTGATGGTGGTGGGGTCTGTTGTTAATGTAGAGTCAGTTCTGACTCCTGTGCAACAGAATGAAACACTGCCCGGCCCTGTGCCATCCTCACCATGGTCTCCATGTTGGACACCATTGCAAGCGACCAAGCTGACTGGTCAGGTAGTTTTGGAGCCCCCAAGATTACCCTTATATCTGGAAATGAACCCACCCCCATAGCTCAATTTTCAGACTAACAATATTCAGGTCTAAAACAGGATCACTAAGACTAGGGAGGCATATACTCCTTACTATAATCAACCACTTAGAATCAAAAGGGCAGCAATTACCCACTGACAAAGTTCAGTCGGGTTAGAAAAGGAGGACTTGAAACAGTAAACACAGGGAGATAGTGCAATAAATGATGAAACACAGCAATCAATGGGATGAAATAAAATGTGTAGGAATTGTTGAATGGAAAACTGATTTGCTCTGTAAACCTTCACCCACTTCACAATTAAAAGTGAAAAATAAAAACTCAGTGAAGCGCAGTTTGACTCTGATACACATAAGATCGCTGTGAGTCAGCATCCACCCCCACCCCCACCAAATGTCTACCAAACATTATTTGAGAATAGAATGTATGTGAATAAACATATACTCCTAGTAAGAAAGACTAGAAGAATATGCACCACCCATGGATAATAAATAGTTTCTCTGAGCAATGAGATTATGAACCTTTCTCCCAGTACACTCCACCACTTTCATATTTTCTATAATGTTATGAAAAAGTAACAAGTATTATAGTTTTTAATTCATCTAGCTTGTCTTAAAGTTTGCCTTCTGATATGAGCTAGAATGTTTTTGCTTGTTTGTTTGTTTGTTTGTTTCTTTCTTTCTTTTTTGGCATCACGGCCCTCTGGTGGGAGTGGGAGGCCCAGCCTTGCTCCTGGAGAGCTGCTGCAGAATGTTTTTTGGGGTTTGTGTGTGTGTGTGTGTGTGTGTGTGTGTGTGCGCGCGCATGCACCCTGGAATCCTTTTTGACTCAGAGAAACCCCACATACTCATACAACAGAGCAAGACACTGCATTCCTGCACCATCCTCACAATCACTGTCATGTCGGAGGCCACTATTAAAATCACTGTGTCAGTACACCCTCATCAGGGTCTTCCTTTTTTTCAATTCCTTTTTTCCTCCTACCTCACCAAGCCTAATGTCCGATTCCAGGGACTCTGACCTTCTGACAGCATCCCCAAAGACTGCCACTTGCCATCCTAGCTTCTAAGGGACGTTTTGGTTGCTCCTCCTCCGAGATGGATTTGTGTGTTCTTCTGGATACCCATGATACTTTCAATATTCTTTGCCAACGCTGTGATGCAAAAGCATCCACTCTTCTCTGGTCTACCTTATTCATTCGCCAGCTTCACAGGCATTCAAAGTAACTGAAAAATCAAGGTTTGGGTTAAAGACGCATTAATCCTCAAATGGACATCTTTGCTCTTTCACACTCTGAAGAAATCTTTTGTAGATTTGTCCAATGCAGTCCATCATTTTATTTTTTCACTGCTGCATCTGTGACAGTTGGTTATGGGCCATGCAAAAAGGCTCATTTCAATATTTTCACATTGATCATGATTTTTCTATTTGCCCAGTTGTGGAGACTTTTATTTTCTTGCCACTGAAAGCTTTGCTTTCAGCAAACCAGGTTATGCGGGCTGTTAAGGAGAGCTCTTCCGACCTGATGCTGAATTCCTCTTGATGTAGTCCGGCTTCTTAGAGTCTGTGCTCAGCACACAGATTGAAGAAGTATGATGAAAGGACATGAACCTACACACAATATCCCTAATAACCAACCATGCAAAATCCCTGTATTCTCTTAGGAAAACTGCTTTGTGGTCTATATAGTGGTTGCACAATAGCACAATTAAGTCTTCTGGAATTCACATTGCTAACGGTATGATTCAGGTATGTTATGATCCACATAGTCAAGTATATTTGCATATTGTTGTTGTTGTTGGGTGCCATCAAGTCAATTCCAACTCATACCGATTCTATGTACAATAAAATAAAGTAATGCCCAATCTCAAGCTGACACTACAAGGGAAAAAAATGTCTACTATTTCCTATTGACTATACACAAAACTCCAACACTTGACTGTCAGCTAGTCAGCCATCCTATAGTGGCTTGTGTGTTGCTGTGATGCTAAAGGCTGTGTTACTGGTGTTTCAAATACCAGAAAGGTCATCCAAGGTGAACAGGTTTCAATGGAGCTTCTGGACTAAGACCAGACTACCAAGAAGGACTAGGTTGTCTACTAGTTAGGAATTAGGCACTGAAATTCCTATGGATAGCATCGAAACATTGTCAGTTACTGACAATTGAATGAATAGAAGCAGAGCATTGTCAGAAATGATGCCAGAAGAGGAGCCCCTCAGGTTGGAAGGCAGTCGAAATATGACTGAACTAGGGCTACCTTCTCAATGTAGAGTCAACCATAGCCACGTGGATGGAGTCACGCCTGTGGGACTAAAGTCTGCAGGACCTTCATTGGCTGATTTGCTACCATCTGCTGAATACTTTTGGTATTTTTTCTCTTACGTAATCCTTACAATGACCCTGTAAGACTAATATCATTCCCATTATCACAGATTAAAAAACCTATTCACAATTAAATGACATTAACTGATCACAGATAATGAATGATAAGACGGGACTTTATCTCACTTACTGGGAAACCTTATGTTAACTACTTTTATATTTACATAAGTTGGAAAGAATCCAGTTACCTCTCATGGTTTGATATACCAATATATTTTTAAGAATTCTGAGGCTTTAGACATGTCACTTAAACTCTCAGTGGGCCTCGATATGTTATGCTGCAACATTAGGGAGTTAAACTGACTACAGCCCCCCCAATCACTAGCATAGCAAGGAGAAGACACAAGAGATCTAACCACTCTCCACTCTCCAAGCCTTACCAGACTCCTATCTGAACAATCATCCCTGCCTCGATTCCTCTGCTGCCAAGCCTCCTGCTCCCGCAGGGTTTTATTCACTTACACCATTGTGTTAGACAGGGTTCTCTAGAGAAAAAAACCGGGACACTAGTCATTCTCTTTATATATTTATATAGATAGAAGGACATATAAGATAAGAAATAAACAGTTAACTAATCTATAAAGCAGTACAAATAGCTCGGTGCAACTCACTTGCGTGAGACAGCTAGTACCCTGGCAGTCCTTCTAGTCTTGAGAGCCACCGAGTAGTCCTCCAGCTATCCAGCCACAAGCAGCAAACAGCAAGCAGGTCACCAACAGTGAGTCAGATGACAGAATCCAACAGCCCCTAGCTCAAGAGATGTCTATCCCAGGAGCCGGCTGGTCTGAAGATCCAAGAGCAAGAAGGCAAGGGCGGAGCTTGTGGAGCCTTTTCTGTCTCTGCCCTTCAATTGATCTCACATGTGTTCATTGGCCATGTCGGCACAAGAGACCTACCTATCTTCTTTGGCCGTATTGGCACAACAAGCTTACCCATCACAATCCTCTTTCAGAAAACGTTGATCAAAGCATCGCCAGAGAAGTGTTTCCATGGGATGAAGCAGAGTTAAAAGGAAAAACAGAATTCTTCCTAAAAGGCTCTGAATGTTAAAATCTTGGTAAACATTTGAGTGACTGTAAGAGACAAGAGAAGTGAGTAATCAGTAAAAGGAAAAGGCCCAGACTATAGAGACAAAACTATAAGACACTTTGGCTATGTAGTCTGGAGAGGCAAGTCACTGAAGAACTTGGACATCATGTTTAGTACAGTCGCGAGGCAGTGACAGAAAGGAAGGTCTTCAAAAAGATGGATTGACACCGTGGCTGCACCAATGGGCTCAAGCACAGCAACTTTGGTGAGGTCCAACAGCGTAGGGCGGGGCAGAATTGTGTTCTGTTGTGCATAAGCTCACTATGGGCCATAACCAACTCAATAACCCCTAACAGCTTATGGATATTCTTTATCCATAAGGAAAACTGAAGTTCTGGTCCATGCATGAACTTTGAAAACACTATCCTGAGTAAAATTAATCATGCCTCATTAATAAATGCCTCATTTATATGAAATATTTAGAATAGGAAAACTGATTTTAAAACAATACTTTCTTAGTAGTTATCAGAAACTAGATAGGGCAGAATGGAAAGCTATTATTTAAGACATACTAAGTTTCTGTTTGGGGATGATTAAAAATTTCTGGAAATGGATATGGTAAATGTCACTGATGCTATTATATTATACACTTATATGTTAAAAATATTTTGTTTACATATACTTTAGCACAATACATTTTCTAAGTTTAAAAAAAAGCACCATCTAGTCTTTCCCACTAACATTGACTGAGTTAACACACAGAATTTGCATGGGATCCATAAGGGATCAGAACCGCCACAAGATCCACACGTGGCCTCAGCACAGCAGCCACATCACCCACAAACCCACCGCTCCCTAGACCAATTGCAGAGCATTATGGTCTGATCACAGTTTGGATTTTCAGACCCACCTGGGATTCGAGATGTTGTCCTGCACCTTGGCTTTGAAATCCGTGGCTTGCTTGCTAGTGGCAATAGATGGGTGGTGATGGATGGCTGTGGCTACAAAGAGCCACTGTGAAGATTAATGACCAGTGTTTTGCAAAGTGTTTTTAAATCCCCAGATGAGAGCTACTTGTATGGCTTCCTGCTGCAATGGTTAGCATCTGCGTGCTTTAAATTGGTTACTCCCGCCATATTTCAAGACCCCCAAAAAAGACCCCAATCAAGGGCAATTCCCAATAGCCCACTGATGGCTTTTAGATAGCACCTCCCCAGAGGCTGATGAGCTGACAGAGATAGAATGCTTCCATCAACAGCACCTTCCCAGAGACAGGTTGCATACTTACTCTCAGATGTGGGATCAAGAGCATAAAAGTTGCATTTGAACTAGCATCTGATGTCTCCCTTGAGGCTATGCTGCAAACTGCCACCACACTGCTGTGTTTTTGGAATGTTTCCAGGCTAATAGCAAAATGATTTCTTATGGGACTACCACAAGCGGAAAGATCGAGCGGAGAATTGTCTTGCTATTTAGAAAAATAATTAGTGAATAAGTTTGAGTGATAATCACAGAAACTCCAAACTAGTTTAATATGTATGGCTTCTGATGATCTGTAAACTGATTAGAAATGATCTGATTATTCTTAGAAAAAACTGGCACAAAGCCCAGTTTGGGAACTGTATATACTGTTGTGAACTGCCATGCTGGCAGTTTTTTTTTGTTGTTGTTGTCATTAGTTTGTTTTTGTTATTTTTAAAATGTTTTCTGTGGGGGTGGGTTGTATGACTTGGCAATTGGAAAAATAATAATAATAAATGTTTTAAAATTGCATTGCATTGATCCAATAGAAAGAAAATCAAATGCAACCGTTTTCCCCAACAGAGCTTTTGGATTATAAAAGCTTAAAAACAAAGACTGTATGACAATGCTGGTTTAAAATTGCTAGAATAAGCAAATGCAGAGCGGCTAAAGGGCATTAGTGACTACTAGTGGTAGAAGGGGGGAGGAAGGGGACCGCTATTGTTTAAGAGCTACTGAGTTACTTGTAGGTAATGAAAAAAACTGGAAACAGGGGTTATAGTTGTACAACATAATGAGTTTTTTAAGTGTCCCTGAATTGTGCATGTAAAGAATGGTGAAATTATGTCTTTAGTTCCTTGGTGCTGTTTTAACAGAAGTACTGAAAGTGTCTGTAACAAAGAGAAATTGTTTCTTCCTGCAGTTCAGGAGACAAGGTGTCCAAATTCAGGGAACCTGTTCTAGAAAAGGATTCTCTCCTGATGCTGGGGCAATGAAAAGTTGATTTAACATTAAAATACACATCAAATCTGATCACCAACGTCAAAATTAGTAGGGAAATTATATATACCATCTTAATAGCTAAGTAAAAAGTATTTGATAAAATCCATCAGAACAAATCTCAACACACATGACAGTGGAGGACAGAGAGAAATGAGGACATAACAACAATGAGAACTTGATTGTGATGATAATTGTACCAATTATCTGAATATAATTGAACAATTAAATTGTTAAAAAGACAAACAACTCCAAAAACCTACAAATGCTTAAGCTAGTAAAAGTTCTGTAGGAAAATCTACAGCCAACACTACATTTAATGTTGAGGTATTACTTAGAGAAGCAATCAGTTTAATATTAAAAACAAGACAAAAAATAAAATAAAATGAAAACAAGACCGGGGTGTTGTCACTTACACTCCTACTTAACATTCATTGGAGATCTTAACCAATATGGTAAAACTATGAAAATAAATTAAATCCCCATTAATATAAAGAGAAAAACAAAGACTTTATGTTCACAACTTATATGCTTATCTGTATAATAATCATAAATATAACTCTATAGCATTAGTGAGTATAGCAAAATTGAACAAGACCAAGTGTAAAAGTATAAAATATAAAATGAAGTGTAAAAATATATTTCATTTCCATCCAGTAGCAATAAGCAGATGGAAAATACCATTTATAATAGCATGAAAACAAACAAAGTCCTTACCAATGAAACTAGAAGATAGGTAGTACTTTCTTTTTTAGGCATCACTGCCCTGGTGGTGGGAGAAGGAGGCTCAGCCTTTGCTCCTGTGAGCTGGAATTGAACCTCCATCCCAGTGGGCCGCAGTTCCATGCACGATCACTATGCCACCGGGGCTCAGCCCAGGTAGTACTTTCATATAAGACATTATAAACAATCATTTAAAAAATAAGAAGACAGCTATCATATTCATGGATGGGAAGATTCTATATCAAGGAGTTAATTCTCATCAAACAAGCTTGGTTTTTTTTAAGACCACCAGTGAGCTAGATGGGGACCCACATCATATCATAGACTAATCAATAATGGGCTTAGACCAGCAGTTCTCAGAGTGAAGTTCTTGGACCCTCAGTATTCACATTGCCTCGTGATTTATTAAAAATTACTACTCCAGATCAATTGAATCAGAAATGCTCAGTGTGGGATTCCGAAATATGACCATAGTCCAGGGATATAAATAGTCCATCCCGCTATCAGACAGAACACTGTAAAGTCAATTATGACAGATGCAGTTAGGGTAAAATGTTATACCTTATCATTTGATTTCCCTTTAACCCATTTTAAAGTTGTTTCCATTTATAATATCTTATGTTTTCATTGAGATTTTACTCTACTTTATTTTGTCTTTGTTGTTGGGGTTTTCTTTGGGAGGGTGAAGGGGTTGTTTGTTTCTTGGCTTTGTTTTCCATGGTATTCTGCATGAATTTTCTCTCAGGGCAGATCAGTCCATCGAGACAGTAACTGGATTCGTGACTACTTAGTGGAAGTCGGGCGCTCACAACAGTCAGCAAGGGGAAGAAGAAAATGTTCTAAGATGGATTGTGGTGATGCTCGCACAGCTCTTACCACAATTGAACTATCAAATGGTATGATGTGTGAATTATATGCCAATAAAACCATTTAGAAATCAAAACAACACATACTCAGAGAGGAGGAAAGGTGAGGATGGCAAAACCTTACCTCACAAACTTTGGACCTGCTCTCAGGAAAGAGCAGTCCCGGCAAAACGACATCGCGCTTGGTAAAGTAGAAGGTTGCTGAGAAAGAAGACTCTCAGCCAATGGATTCGCTCAGGGGCTGCAGTGATGGGCTCAGACATGACAGCGATTACGAGGATGGCGCAGGACCAAGCAGTATTTTGTTTTGTTGTGCTTTGAGACAAAACAAGACAAAACGAAGTGCAGAAATCAACTTCATTTCCATTCAGTAACAATAAGCAGATGGAAAATGCCACTCACACTCATAAAATGGCCTCTAACAAGAACAACAAAGACAAAATAGCTAATGGTGCAGGTAGCATTAAAAGACTATATAGTCACTGTTGTAAGAAAAGGTCAGTGTCCAATGATTTCAGGAAGCAGCGTATGATCAAAAACTGATGGTATTAATCTATACTGAAAGAATTGTTAAAAATTGAGACTTCAGGAACTAAGAAAATACCAAATGAAATGTCTTAACAAATTTATGCACCACTGGCAACATTCATCTATGCTAAGAGACTTACAAGATAGTTATCTGGTCAGCTAACTAAAAGATATATATATATATATATATATATATATATATATATATATATATATATTTGTGCTCATTCCAAAGGATGTGTAAATTATCAAACAATATCACTAATATCACATGAAAGTAAATGTTTGCTTTAGATCATTCAGAAATGATTGCATAAAACTGACAGCAATTTAAGTTGGATTCAGAAAAGGGCATGGAATGAGGGATATCATTGCTGATATCAGATAAATCTTGGCTGAAAGGGAAGAATGCCAGTAAGAACTTTACTTGTGTTTTATTAACTATACAAAGACATTTAAATGTGTGGGCAGGACCATAACAAGCTATGAGTAACATCGTGAAGACTAGGAATTCCAGAGCATGTAATTGTGTTCATGCAGAACCTGTACATAGAGGCATTCATTGGAGCAGAACAAGGAGACAGTGCAGAGTTGACAACCAGGAAAGCGATGCATCAGGGTTGTATCCTTTCACCACACTGATTCAATCTGTATGCTGAGAAAATCATCTGAGAAGCTGGAATATATCCAGAAGAAAGTTCCATCGGGATTGGAGAAACACCCTCCAATATGCAGATGACACACTTTGCATGCTAAAAGAGAAGAGGACTTGAAGTACTTGCTGAAGAAGATCAAGGACCACAGTTTTCATTATGGATTTACCTTGCTGTAAACTAACAAAAAATCCTCACAACTAAGCCAAGAAACCAAATCACTATGAGTGGAGAAAAAACTTGTTGTTGTCAAGATTTCATTTGACTTGGATCCACAGTCATTGCCTGTGTAAACACCAGTCAAAAAATCAAATTATGTAATACATTGGAATGATCTTTGGCAAACGACCTCTTTAAAATCAAAGATGTCGCTTGAGGAGAAAGTGTGCCTGACCCATGCCAGGGTAAGTTCAAAGTCAGCTCATAGGCATGTGAAAAGTGAACAGTAAGACTCACTGCCATTGAGTTTATTCTGACTCATAATACAGAATTGAACTTCCTCTTTTGATTTCCTGGACTTTAACTCTTCGGGGAACGAAGAGCCTCATCTTTCTCCCATGAAGTGCCTCATGGATTCAAACCACTGATCTTGTGGTTGTCGATCCAGCAGAACCTGCTGTTCTCAACCACGAATAAGGAAGACTAAATAAGAGTTGATGCCTTTGAATCATGGTGTTGGCTAAGAAGATTGAAGATATCATGAACTGCCAAAAGATTAAACAAATCTGTCTTTAAAGAAGTACAGTCAGAATGCTTCTTAGAAACAACAATGGGAAAGCTGTCTCAAGCACTTTGGACATATTATCAGGAGGAACCAGGCCCTGGAAAAAGAACATACTTGGGGAAGTAGAAAGTCAGTGGAAAAAAGGAAGATCCTCGATAAGATGGATTGACACAGTGGCTGCAATAATGGGCTCAGAGATAACAATTGAGGGGATGGTGCAGGACTGATCGGGGTTTTGTTCTGTTGTACTTGGAGCCACTAAGAGTCAGAACTCATTACACAGCACCTAACAGCATAAGAATAAGTCTCCTGCAGAGGCAAACCCATTTGGGAGTACAGGGAAAGCTAACAAAGTTTCATTGAGGTAGGGCAATGTGCTAAAGACTACTCAAAGATCCCAGTGATAATTAAATACAATTAAATTGTATTTAAATCTTAAATGTAGGAAATATATCAAGATGTAATCTAATGGATCCAATTCATTTACTGCTCACGAGACAGGAAAAGATATCCTAAAAGGTAAAAAACAAGCATGATTACCCCCTAGGTTGTTGAGTTGAAGGCAGTAACCTCCTGTGTATGTTGTTGTCATTGTTGCCCGAGGTGCCACTGAGTTGATTCTGACCCATAGGGATTCTGTGTCCAACAGAACAAAGCACTACCTGGTCCATCAATGCAAATCCATCTGTGCAAATCCATCGGATCTATAACGGTTTGAATTTTTCACATTACAAAGACATGTTTTGTCATCAAACCATCACAAAAACTATTTGCAGATGCTATCAGGCTTTTTTATTTTTAAGACTGGAATTCTCAAAACTCACTGGCATCAAATAGAAGCCAACTCATGGCGAGCCTATAGGATAAGGCAGAACTACCCTCTGTGACTTCCAGAGATGCTAACTCTTTTACAAAAGTCAAAACTGCATCTCTCTTACACACGCTCACAGAGAGGATGATGGTTTCAATCTGCAGACCTTGAAGATCCTAACCCAACATCTAACCACTACCAAGGATCCTGTAAAGTATTAAAGGATCCTGTAGGAAGTATTAAATCTAAGTCTTATTTTTGAAAGACAGTCTCAAGATAATTATATCCAACATAATGATGTCCTTCAAGCTCCCTTGTTTACATGTTGACTTTGTTTACATGTTGCCTACAAAGTTCCCATAAAAAAACATTAAAAAGCAATTTGCCTTCTCAAGTAGTTTTAAGTTAACCAGCTTTATAATATAATTTCAAAGGATGGGAATTTTAGCATGTTATAGATATTGATACTTTAAATTCTCTAACTTGTGTAACAGGAGCCAGGAAGGACCAATGGTTAGGGTCTACCCACTAACTAAAGATCACCCCATAGGAAGAAGATGGGGCTATCCACTCTGTGAAGCTTCATGGCCATGGAAATGCTTTGGGGAAGTTTCCGCTCTGTCCTGTACATTGGTCATGAGTCAAAAGCAACTTATCAGGTAAAGATCGATCTTGAATACAATTTTTTTTAATATCAAGGAATCTATGGATCTAAGGATGAGGTTCCAGGTTCACATAAAGATGTGATACTTTCATACCACCTCAGAAATCCCATTGTAGGTCACGGTGAGGCAGCACTGAGGAGCCCTGGTGGTAGAGTGGGCTACAATTGAGGTCTTTCCACAAGGCCAGTAGTTCGAACCCATCATTTGCTCAGAAGGAGAAAGAGGCAGCTCTCTGTTCCTGTAAAGATGTACAGCCTTGTTAACAGTACAAGGCAAAGAAAAGACATCAAAAGTATTTGCCTGGGGAAGGAAGAGGAGAAGCTATCATACTTTGCAGATGATATGATTTTTTTTATATGGAAAATGCCAAAAACTCCACAAGGGGAGTACTGGAAGCAATAGAGTAGTATGCCAGGGTGGCAGGATAGAAGATCAACAAACATAAGTCTATCAGACTGATATACACATTGGATAAGACCACAGAAGAGGCGATTAAAAAGGAGGTACCCTTCACAATAGGCAAGCACAAGTTGAAATATCTAGGGATCTAGTTTACTAAAAGAACAAAATATCTATATGAGGAAAACTGCAGAACACTATTACAAGAAACCAAGAGTGACATCAACAAATGGAAAAATATTTCATGCTTGTGGATTGGGAGACTCGGTATAGTAAAGATGTCAGTTCTACCCAAGGCACTATATAAATTTAATGCAATTCTGATACAATTACCCTCATTTTTCTTCAAAGACATGGAAGAAATGATTACCATAGAGAGGGAAGAAACCCAGAATTAGCAGAGAACTCCTCAAGAAGAAGGATACAGTGGGAGGGCTTGCGTTACCTGACTTTAGCATATATTATACAGCCACAGTGGTCAAAACAGCATGGTATCAGTATAATGATACTCAGACCAAAGGAAAAGAACTGAAAACTCAGAAAAATTACCAGCATACAGACAACTGACCTTTTGATAAGGGCCCCAAAAATATCAAATGAGAAACAGATGCCCTTTTCAACAAGTGACACTGAAAAAAAATGTTTATCTACCTGCAGAAAAATAATGCAAGACCCTTATTTCACTCCATGCACAAGAATGAACTCAAGGTGTGTGTTAGTCTGGATAGACTAGAGGAATAAATCTCAGAGACACGCATATAGGTATAAGGAAAGGGTTTGTATACAAAAGAAATGTAACCCTAAGAAGGCACCCCAATCCAGTCCAGTGGAAAGTCATAAGTCCAATAATAACCCATATGCCCAAAATCAGTCTATAAAATCTGCTTCCAACTCGGGAAGTCACAGGTCAGTGGGTGCAGAATTCTGGCGCTGGCAGGGGTCTCCCCATGGCTCCTCGCTTCCAGGGCTCAGATTCATCAACAGCATGCCACTCCAACTTCAGAGGTCTGTCTTCATCAGAGCAAAGCCGTGTGGTCTCTCCACCGGCTACTCCAGCCTCCCAGCCACCGCCATTCTGTGTTGCCTGTGGTTAATCATCTCTCAAACTAACTTACAACAACTGGGGAAGATAGCTTCTCATCTTCACGAGGGAAATATTATGAGATTTCCCTGGAGTCTCAGGTGGAAGCCATGCCCACACAGAGGCCTCATCAGCTACTCAATGACTTTCTCCTGATTAACAGGCCAGACTCCACCCCTACATTTCAATTATAAAATTAACATAAGCACATGACTGCCACAAGGTGGATCACAGACCTCAAAGTAAAACCCCAAACTCTTAGGGCCATCAGTGAGGGAATTGGGACCAACCTGAGAACTTTGGCACAGGAAGTACACAGGCTATCAGAAATAGGAAAGGACACAAACACCAAAGTTGCACAAATTGATGAGTGGGAAATATTGAAGATAAAATACTTGTGTGCATTGAAAGAATTCACCAAGAGTAATAAGAGAGCTCACAGATTGGGAAAACATCTCTAGCAATGACACATCAGACACTAAAATCTACAATCCTCTGATAGCTTCCAAAAAGAGCAAAACTAACTGCCACTGAGGAAGTGGGCAAAGGACCCAAACAGAAGTTTCACAGAGGCAGAAATCCAAATGACCAATAAACATATGAGAAAATGTTCCTGATCATTAGCCTTAAGAGAAATGCAAATCAAAACAACAATGAGATATAACTAACACCCTCAAGGATAACCCAATTCAAAAAATCAGAAAGCAACAAGTGTTGAAGGAGCTGTGGGGAGACAGGAACTCTTATCCACTGCTGGTGGTCCTGGAGGTATGTACAGCCACTATGTAAGTTGATTTGGTGATATGTAGAAAAGATAGAAATTGAGCGACCAGACAACCCAGCAATCCCTCTACTGGGCATATACCCAGAAGAGGCAAGAAACAAAGCATGGCCATACATCAGTGCTCCAATGTTCATTGCAGCACAGTTCACAATCACAAGGAGTTGGAAGCAACCCAAATTTCCATCAATTGACAAATGGGTTAAAAAGCTGTGGTACACACATACAATGGAGTACTACGCATCACTGAAAAGCAGTGATGAAGGCATGAAGAACATCGTCACAGGGGAAGAACTGGAGGCATTATGCTAAGTAAAGTAAGCCAAGAGCAAAAAGACTAGTACAACATAAGTCCACTGAGGTAAGCTTAAAAAAAATCCAAAAGGGGCATAGAGAAAAAAACTGCTGTGTACAAAAATTTCTGGGGTAAGGCCCAGATAATATGACAGGGACCAGGTCAAATCCAGGGCTACATATGGTAGCCAACAAAAAAGAGTGGGGGAGGGGAGATAACTATGCATAGTGGGGAAACAAGGCATTAACCCACCCAAGGGGAGCATATTGTTTATATCTCCACAGGGAAAGAGGACCCAAACTTAACTGGGTGTTCCATGATGTGAATGCAGTGTGATACCGTGGAGCAGGGAGCCAGTGGAGGGGTCTGAGGGCTTAGCCCCAATCCCAACTATGTGGAGAGCCTCCCCTCCTCCAGGAAGAATTTACTTTAGAGGAAAGCACTGATGCTGCAGCTTGGGGAGAGGGACATGTCTGACCAAGCACATGAAAGCAAAAGAAGGGAAAGGAAGAAAGAGTGAAGAACATCTTGGCCCACCAAGCCTTGAGGACAATATCCCATTCAGAACAGCCTATGCACAGAGAGAACCATATGGCCGGCCCCACTGGGAAATATGATGTCACCTGTTGACCCAAGGTCCTACAGGGACAAGACTGGAGAACAAGGTCAGAATTGCAACCAGCGTGACCCCACCACACCAAGGTAAAACACTAAGGGTGTGCAGCAAAGCAGCAGGGGAAACAGAGCATTGAGTTCCCATTGGAGTGCCAAGGATATGCTTTGGGATCAGGGTGTGTGGCACCCCATCGGATCCAACCGGAGGACACTCCTAGAGGTCAATAAACTGACCTTGAACTATTTCCAGGTTTTTCTTTCGCTATTTTTTTTTACGTATTTATATATTTTCTCTGGACATTGATTTTTTTGTTATTGTCATCATTTCATTTTCTTTTGTCACTGCAGCTTGCAGTGTCTTGGTTTTTTGTACATCTCTGTAAGTCTATCTAGATAAGATAGGCTGGATGATCAATCTGGAAGAGAACATGATGAGACCGATAGTTCCAGGGGAACATGGGAGAGAGGGAAGTGAAGGAGAGGACGTGGTATTGACCAACCCAAGGACAAGGAAACAAGCGATCCAAGGTGGCTTTGTGAGGCCTGATAGGAATTGATCAAGAGCAATGTAACCAAGAAAAATTACTGAAACTCAAATGCAGGTTGAGCATGATAGTGGGACAAGAGAAAAGTAAAAAGAAATAGAGGAAATAAATAGGAGGTAAAGGACATTTATAGAGGTCTAAATGCAGGCCTGTACATAGGTAAATATCTCTTTATATGATGATGAGGAAATAGATCTACATGCACATACTTGCAAGGTTAGTATTAAGGCTGCAGATGGACATTGGGCCTTCACTCAAGTACTTCCTCAATTCAAGAATGCTTTGTTCTATTAAATTGGGATTCTAGGATGCTCACCTTCCCAACACAATAATTGAAGACAAATGTGTGCATAAACAAAAGTGGTAAAGAAAGCTGACGGTGTCTAGCTATCAAAAGATATAGCATCTGAAGGTACACAAATGGCCATCCAGCTCAGAAGCAATAAAGGCCACATGGAAGAAGCCCACCAGTCTATGTGACCATGAGGTGTCTAAGGGATCAGGTATCAGGCCTCAAAGAACTAAAAGTTATAGCATCATAAATGAGGGGGAAGAGATATCCCCTTACAGGAAGGTCACAGGGAGGAGACGAGCCAGTCAGGGTGCAACGTAGCAATGATGAAACATACAACTTTCCTCTAGTTCTTAAATGCTTCCTCCTTCCCACTATCATGAACCCAATTGTACCTTACAAATCCGACTAGAGTGGAGGATGTGCACTGGTACAGATAGGAACCAGAAACATATGGAATCCTGGACAGATGATCCCTTTTGCCAGAGGAGCTACTGGGAGGGTGGAGTAGAAAAGAGGAACAGATTATAAGGATCTACATATCACCTGCTCCCTGGGGGACAGATAGCCGGGAAGTGGGTGAAGGGAGACATTGGATGATGGACAATATGGCAAAATGATAATAATTTATAAAACATCAAGGATTCATGAGGGAGAGGGGAAAATGAGGAACTGATCCCAAGGGCCTAAATGGAGAGAAAATGTGTTGAGAATGATGATGGAAACAAATGTACAAATATGCTTTGCATACAATAGATGGATATAGGGATTGTGATAAGAGTTGTATAAGCCCCAAATGAAAAGATTTTTTTTAATATATAGCCTTAGAAACCCCAAAGGACGATTCTGCTTGCTCTTCTAGGGCCTCTAAGCATCAGAATTGACTTGATGGCCGTGAATTTGATTTTGTTTATTGCGCACGCACCCCCCTCCCCCACCCCCAGCCACTCGGAGTCTGCTACTGTACAGATTTGCAACCTTAGAAACCCCATGGAGAAAATCTCCACAATTCCATTGGGCTCCTGTGAGGCAGAATCAATGTGATGACAATGTGTTTGGTTTTTGGTTTTATCACACATTGATAAACAATTCTCCTTTAAAATGAATATTTGTACCTCATTCTTTCTTCTTTAGTAACGAGTGAAATTTCAGTGCAGGAAACACAAAGTCTTCAAGGTATTTTAGTAGAAAGGGATTTAATACAAAGAATTTTGTTTTTTGCAGAATCATTGGAGCAAGCCCTAACTAAGCATTCCAAAGTCCAGAATAGGCAAATCTATAGAGGCATAAAGTAGATTAGTGATTGCCTAGGGCTGGCAGGAGAGTGAGGGAAATAGAGAGTGACTGCTAATCAAGTTAATAAGTTTGATTGGAAGGCATTTATGTCCATTTGTTTACACACTGTCTGTGACTGACTTTGAGCTACAGAGGAGAGAGAAGGGGTTGCAGCAGAGACTAAACAATCCCCAAAGCCTCCAGTATTTACCATCTGGTCTTTAAGGAAAATGTGTGCCAACCCCTGTTTTTATTCAAAGGGCAGTGTTGAACTGTTGCAGAAAAGCATAGAAGCTTTAACCTTGTCTTCCTTGAAAGAGAAGGCACCCAGGACAGAGAGGAAGACTGGTGGAAGCCAGTACTCCTCACACTGTTTCTCACTGGAAAGAATGCTCAAGATGCAGAATGGGTGGTCTTGCCGTCTGGTATTTCCCAGCATGCATCTTATAAACCTTAAATGTTCTAAATTTAAGATAAATAATTGTTTTTTTAAATAGTAATACTTATTTAAACCAGATTACATCCCTTACAACTATGTAAATTAATAAATTAAAATTTTAGGTATCAACTTAAATCTATATAAGGAATACATACTTGTGTATGTCTGCTTTTACCAAAATGCTTGCAGCCTGCATACAAGCAAGATGTTTGAGGATCTAAAAAAAAAAAAAAAAAAAAGATGCTTAAGTGTCTACAGAAAGAAATTATTTCCGATCTTGGTCAGATATGAAAGTGGACATAATGGAGGCTTCCCTGTGTTTATCAGTTACATATGGAGTCACCAAGATCCCAAGCCTACCCAACCATAGCTAGCCATAAATTAAGACAAATCTAAAATAAGATAAAATGTACGAAATATATTTCTGAGCACTCAACTCTAACCTATAGGCAAGTAGCTTTATCAGTGTGCTGGGG
This sequence comes from Nesogale talazaci, assembly GCA_004026705.1. Taxonomy (NCBI): domain Eukaryota; kingdom Metazoa; phylum Chordata; class Mammalia; order Afrosoricida; family Tenrecidae; genus Nesogale; species Nesogale talazaci. The sequence continues at coordinate 12,991 of PVJH01009757.1, read as the reverse complement.
AAATGGATCAATCACAGATTGCTTTCAAAACTAACTGTCAAGGGGCTGAGCCCCGGTAGCGTAGTGGTTGTGCACGGGACTGTGGCCTACTGGGATGGAGGTTCAATTCCAGCTCCACAGGAGCAAAGGCTGGGCCTCCTACTCTGACCACCAGAGGGCAGTGATGTCTAAAAAACTAAAAAAAAAAAACAACAACAAAACTGTCACGTTGTCATGCCCACTTTATCATTACATTATGATATAATGTAATCATATAAAAATCAGTTTATATGATACAAGGTTTCAACCTTTTCTAATTTTGCATTCAACTTCAAAGGTTTGTAAAGAACTATAAATTTTGGGCTACTTAATAAACCCCCAAAAGGACTTCCTACTTGAAGATGGACAACTTTGAAAGATATACAGTAGCTTCCACTGCTTCCGACCTTAACCACAGTCTCAGGTTCCATAATTTTTGATACCCTTGGTCAACAAGTCTGAAAAGTTAAATGATTGGTGTCATGAGATATCACATCTTCCTGCTCTGCCTAGCTTATGACCCTGAGGCATCCTTTCGTTAATGCTAACTGCATATCCCCATTTGTTAATGCCAACTGGCCTCAAGTGATCATTGTTAACCTCTTACTTTGCCCTAATTTATAAATCAAACTGAATCATAGGTGTGCATGGATAGGATAAAACATTGTATATACAGGGTTGAGTACTATCTGTGGCTTCAGGCATCCACAAGGGGTCTTACATGGATAAGATAAAACATTGTATATACAGGGTTGAGTACTATCTGTGGCTTCAGGCATCCACTGGGGGTCTTACAACTTCTCTCTTAGTCTGGAAACTCCACTGACATCTGTTCACTTTGGATGACCTTACTGTCCTTTGAAATACCAGTGACATACCTTCTAGCATCACAGAAACTCACAAGCCACCACAGTATGACAAACTGACAGAGAAGAGACAGACAGAAGAACTGATGCATTTGAATTCCTGTGTTGTTGTTGTTGTTGTTGTTGTCGTCGTTATGGACTATTCAGTTGGTTCCAACCCATAGAGACCCTTTGCACAGCAGAATAAAACACTACCTGCTCCTGCCCCATCCTCAGTAGTCCCTGTGCCGGAACCCAAGGTTGCAGCCATTATATCAATCCATCTCCTTGAGTCCCTTCCCTCCTTCACTGTCCCTCTACCTTCCCAAGCATGGTGTCCATCGGTGGAGACTAATCTGTCCTGAAAACTTGTCCAAAGCATGTACGATAAAGTCTTGCCTTTCTTGCCTCCAAGGAGCATTTGGTTTGTGCTTCTTCTAAGACAGATTTATACGTCTTGTTGGCAGTCCATGGTACTTTCAATAGTCTTTGCCAGCACCATAATTCAAATGCATTAGTTCTTCTTTAGTTTTATCCAATGCCCAACTTTTGCATGTATATGAAGTGATTGACAATATCAAGGCTTGACTCAGGTACACCTTAGTCCTCAAAATAACCTTCCTGCTTTTCAACACTCTAAAGAAGTCTTGTAGAGCAGATTTACCCAATGCTCGAAATAATTTGATCGCTTGACTTGTGCTTCCATAAGCATTGATTGTGGATCAAACAAGACAAAATTCTTGACAATTTCAACCTTTTACTCCACTTATCATGATGTTACCTATTGGTGCAGCTTTGAAAGTTGTTATCTTCTTTGCAATGAGTTACACTCCATACTGAAAGCTCCAATGCTTGATCTTCATCAGCAAGTGTTTCAGCAAACATGGTTGTGTCATCTGCATATTGCAGGTTGTTAATAAGCCTTCTTGCCATCCTTTGCCTCAGTCTCCTTCACATCATCCAGATTCTCTGATGTTTTGCTCAACATTAAGTATGGTGAGAAGATACACCTTGATGCACACCTTTCTCCATTTTAAACCATGCAGTACTCCCTGTGCTTTCACACAACAGCCTCTTGATCCATGTTCCACATAAGCACAAGGAATTGTTCTAGAATTCCCATTCTTCTCAAGGATATTCATAGTTTGTTATGATACACACAGTCGAATACTTTGGCATACCTAATAAAACACACGTTAACATCTTTCTGGAATTCTATGCTTTGAGTCAGCATCTATCTGATATCAGCAAAGATACCCCTTGCTCCATATTATGGTACTGGTGAAAAATATTGAAAGTACTGCAGACTTCCAAAAGAACAATTAAATCTGTCTTGGAAGAAGTCCAACCAGAATGCTCTTTAGAAGCAAGAATGACAAGACTTCCTCTCATATTCTTTGGACATACTGTGAGAGCAGACCACTGGAGGGCATTATGCTTAGCAAAGTAGCAGGACAGTAAAAAAGAGCAAGGCCCTCAACAAGATGAATTCACACAGTGACCGAGTGGATGAGCTTAGACATACGAACAACCGTGAGAATAGCACGGGACCTATAAATATAAAAATTGAAGGTACCTCTTTGAGAACTAAAGAGTACCTGACCCCATCCCATGATATTTTCAATCACCTAATGTGCAGATGTAAACTGGACATTGCATTGTTGTTGTTGTTTTGTTTTGTTACTTTCTTTTGCTCTGTCATGCTTTTGTGCATATTATTGTCACTGCGTGTCTATCTAGATAAAATAGGCAGGATAAACAATCTGCAGGAGAAAACAATGGAATGGACAGTTCTGGAAGGGACATGGGAAATGGGGAGGCAGGGGGAAGGAAATGGGTGGTAACAAACCCAGGAACAAGCACACAACAAATGATGTACAATGGATAGCAAGGAAGGTTTAGGGGGCTGGTAGGGTTTAATCAAGAGCAATGTAACTGAGAGGAATTACTGAAACCCAAATGAAGGCTGAACATGATAGTGGGACAAGAGGAAAGTAAAAGGAAATAGAGGAAAGAGCTAGGAGGCAAAGGCCATTTATAGAGATCTAAATACAGGCATGTACATATGTAAATAAATTCATATATGATGATGGGAAATAGATCTATGTGCATATATTTATAGGTTTAGTATTATGGTAGCAGATGGGCATTGAGTCTTTACTCAAGTTCTTCCCAACACATGAACACTTTGTTCTATTAAACTAGCATTCCATGATGCTCAGCTTCCCAACACGATCACTGAAGATAAAGCAGGTGCATAAACAAATGTAGTAAAGAAAGCTGATGGCACCTGACTATCAAAAAATAAAGCATCTGGGGTCTTAACGGCTTAACGACAAATAAGCAGCCATCTAACTGAGAAGCATTAAAGTCCACATGGAAGAAGCACACCAGCCTGTATGAAGTGTCAATAGGTTCAGGTATGAGGCCTCAAAGACCCAGAGCAAAAAAGTTATGTCATGTGAATGAAGGGACTGTGGGGTGGAGTTGCAAATCCCATCTGTGGGGAGGAGATGAGCCAGTCAGGGTGTAGTATAGCACTGATGAAACATACAAATGTCCTCTAGTTCTTCAATGCTCCCTCCCCCACTTTCATGACCCCAATTCTACCTTACGAATCTGGCTAAAATAGAGTATGTACATGGGTACAGATAAGAGCTAGAAACACAAGGAATCCAGGACAGATAAACTCCTCAGGTCCAATATTGAGAGTAGCTATACCAGGAGGGTAAGGGGAGGTCGAAGGAGAAAGGGGGAGCTGATCACAATGATCTATCTATAACCTCCTCCCAGAGGGCTGGACAACAGACAAGTGGGTGAAGAAAGACAATCAGTGTAAGACATGAAAATAAATGTATAAACTATCAAGGGTTCATGAGGAAGAGAGGATGGGGGAAGGAGGGGGAAATGAGAAACTGATACCAAGGACTCAAGTAGAAAGAAAATGTTTTGAGAATGATGAGGGCAACAAGTGTACGAATGTGCTTGACACAATGGATAGATGGATTGTGATAAGAATTGTACAAGCCCCCAATAGAATGATTAAAAAGAAAGTGAAATCAATTAATAAAAAAGAAAGAAAACTGGGCAATGAAAAAAGGAAGACTTGAAAAGGATAATGTGTTTGAATCATGGTTTGGGGGAAGAATATTGAAGTACCATGCACTGCCAGAAGAACAAGCAAATCTGACCTGGAGAAAGTATAACCAATATATTCTTTAGACATAAGGAGGCCAACATGTTGACCTTTGGGTATATTATCAGGAGGGGACAGGCGTTGGAGAAAAACATCATTTTTGGTGAAGTAGATGGTACACAGAAAAAAAGAAGACCCTCAATTATATGGATTGACACTGTAGCTACCACAATGACCTTAGATATTATCACAATTGTGAAGCTGGAGGATAGTTCAAGATCACACAGTATTTTGTTCTATTGTACACAAAAAGACTGAGCTGTAATATAAATAAATGCTATAGAACATTATGCAATCAATAGAACAAATGAAGTCTTGATACATAGCACAATGGAGTTGACATACTGAGTGAAAAAGTTAATCATAAAAATTAAAATATTATAATGTCACTTATATAAAAAAAATAAGAAAAAGCAAATGTATAGAAAATAAAGTATACTCGTGGTTACCAGGGATGGAAAACAGAAGTTAACATTGTTATTGATTGAATTGTCCATAACAATGTTAACCTCTGTTATGGATTGAATTGTCCATAACAATGTTAACCTTCCTCTCCCCCCCCCCAACAAAAAATGTGTATCCAAGTCCTTATCTGTCTGGTTATATTTATAATCCCATTTTGGAATGAGTTGTCGTTGTTTTGTTAATGAAACAGGACTAGTGTAGGGCTCCTTTGAGTCAATCCCTTTGGAAATATTGTTTAAGAGACTAAACAACTAACCAAGTGAGAGAGGTAAGATAAAACAGTCGCCAAAACACATGAAGATCTCCAAGGAACTAGGAAGCAGAAGTTTAAAAGACAAGGCCCTCAACAAAGAACCAACCAAGAAAAAAGCCTTCCCCTAGAGTCAGTGCTTTGAATTCAGATTGCTAGTTTCCTAACCTGTGAGAAAATAAATCACTGATTTGTTAAAGGTAATCATTGTATTTCAGTATTTCAGTTATACCAGCACAAAACTCCTAAGTATGGCTATGGAAATATCATACTGATTAAGAAAAGGGTTTCATAGTCAATGAGTATAATTGTTTCAACAAGTTGTATACTTGTAAAAAGTTGACTTGACCAAAGTTGTGTGGTAGCTGCATTTCCAATTAAAAGAGAGAGTAGCTGCTGAGGTTGCTTTTGTACATTTGAAATCTCCTGAGGTTTGGTTTCTTGGTTTGGAAACTTAGGATAATGGTTTCCTGGGAAATCATAGTAAATGGGCTTAATAGCGTGTTTAGTGCTTTTGTCTTACCACCTAATTCTTTGTGTACTGTCTAGGGCCTTAAAAGTTTAAAAACAGTCTCTGAAGAAGCAAGTGATGTCTATTTACCTGGAATAATGAAAAAAAAGAATCATGAATAAGAGGAGGCTATGGAAACTATGGATAATTATCTCCATAAACAACTACCTCTTTTCCCAGGAGATCTGGAAAATTGAGTGGTGTACATTTATCATTACTGATCATGTTGATCAAAGATTCCATAGAAAATTCCTGATCAAGGGTAAGACAATACAGAACAGAATTTCAAAGTCCCACCATGGACGAATTCCTAAAATCATGAATGGTAGATGAACCTCTAAAGCTGTTTATTTTAAAACTTTAAACCAAAAATAGCCATTGAAATCTTCTTAGAACCAAAATACAAAACACATTGTCTGTGTACCGATTCCAACTCACAGAGACTCTACAGGACAGAGTAAAACTTCCTTGTAGTATTTCTGAGGCTATAAATCTTTACCAAAGCACCGATCTCCCTTCAGGTGAGTTCCAACCACTGACCCTTCAGTTAGAAACCTAAGTTTAACTTACGGAGCCACCCAGGTTTCAAAACCAAACAAAAGTTTGTCTTACCTTATTTGTAAAAGTCATCGAGTGTTTTACTCACATAAGGACAATCATTCCCAGGGAATACAGGATGTTACCAGATGGAGATTGCAAGCAAGGAGGTGAAATACAATGACTATGAATTACTGAATGGAAAATTGCTCAGTTTCGAAAACGTTCACCCAATTAAAAAGAGAGGTGGCAATTAACAACTCAAAACACTAGAGAAGACCCTCTAAGAACAGGGTTTATGTGAATGGGGTAAGAACAACTCAGAAAAGGAGGGTGAGAACAGATACACGACTCAAAGCAGGTCATTAATGTTGCTAACTCATACATGTAGAAGCTGTTGAACTGATGTATCCGTTGCTGTGTATATGTGCCCTCGACCATAAAACTATACAAAATAAAATAAAGTTAACCTAGATGGCATACTTACAGAATTAAATCATGTTTGTTTTATCCATACTACCAATCACTACTTTTTAACTGCAGAATTTCATTCACTTAAATTTGACATGATTACTGATAAAGTAGGATGTACACCTGTCATTTTGCTATTGTCCATGCTTCTTATGCCGTTTTTGATACCCATTGGCTCCACTGTTGCGTCTTTGGTGCTAGATGTTTCTAGGTTAGCCATTTTAACCTCCTTGTTATTTCTCTTAACTGCAGCTTCTTAATTTTTTCATTGGTTACCTGGGGGATTACCATTACCATCTTAATTTATAATAATCTTATTTTGATTAATACCAAATTAATTTCAAAGCTACATAGAGTTCTTCCCCTGCATATATAGATCCAATTTCTTTAGCCTGTGACTACATTTTTTACCTTCATACTTTATGTGTCCGTCAACCTGGATTTCTAATGAATGTACTATGCAATAATACTGAGATCTCATTGCCTTCAAGTCGATTCCAACTCATACTGACACTACAGGACAGAGCAGAGGCAAATCTGAGTTTCCAAGGCTGCAATTCTGTACAGGAATAGAAAGTCTGTTCTTTCTCCCAGGAAGTGTTTGGTAGTTTCAACTCGCTCAACTTGCAGCTAGCAGCCCGATGCATTACCACTATACCAAAACAAAAAACACTCTCTAAAAACAACTTGTACTCTTTTTAGTATTTACATTTATAATACATTTAGGACTTTTGTCGTCACAGTGGGTTAACTGAGACCTCAGTAGCTCAAACCCACTGGCTATTCCATGCAGGGAAGAACTCTTCTTCTGTACAGATTTAGTCTCAGAAATGCAGCGAAACAGTTCTGCTCTGTCCTACCAGGTCAGAGATGGGATCAACTCACCAGCAGTTTTTTAATTTTTTTGCTGTTTTATTTTGTTTGACTGGTTGGTTGTTGGGTTTGTTTCAGGTTTTTTTGTTTCCTGTTACATGGCTTGTTTTATGTAGTTACTTTAACTGTACTCTTTATGTACTCATGCAGACTCAACTTACTGTCTAGTGTCCATTAGTTTAAGCCTGAAGCACTCATGTATTATTTGTAAAATGAGTCTACAGCAATGAACTCTGTTTTACTTTACCACTGAAAGTCTTGATTTCTTCTTCATTTCTAAAAGACACTTTTATCAGAAACAGACTCTCTTAGTAGATTTTTCTTTTTCTACCAGCACTCTGAATATGTTGCCCTACTCATTTCTGGCACAAAGGGTTTCTGATGAGAAATCGGCCGATACTCTTATTGAGAATCCCATCTATTCATATGTTAGGAGTCACTTCTCTCTTGCTGCTTTCAAGATGCTATCTTTTGTTTTAAATACATTGGTTTCTGATGTATTTAAAAGTGGATTGCTTTTATTTTAGTTCAGTTGTAGTTTAGCTTCATGAACAAGCATATCAAAAGATTTTTCATCAAATTTGGAGAATTTTTGTAACATTATTTCTTTAAATATTCTGCCCTTTCTTTTCTCCTTCTGGGACTGTCAATGTGTATGGGTTCATAGGCATTACATTGTGCTTCCTTTTTTTATCCTTTTATTAGGGGCTCATACAACTCGTCACAATCCATACATAAGCCCATTGTGTGTCAAGCACATTTGTACATCTGTTGCCCTCATCATTCTCATAATATTTGTTTTCTATTTAAGCCCTTGGCTCCTTTTTCCCCCTCCCTCTCGACGTCCCCCTCCCTCAGAAACCCTTGATAATTTATAAATTATTATTGTGTCACATCTTACACTGTCCGATGTCTCCCTTTACCCATTTCCCTATTGTCTGTACTCCAGGGAAGAGGTTATGTGTAAATCTTTATAATCAGCAGTTCCCCCTTTCTACCTCACCTTCCCACCACCCTCCCGGTATCGCACTCTCACCACTGGTCCTGACGGGATCATCTGTCCTGGATTTCCTGTTTCCGGTTCCTATCTGTACCAGTGTAATCCTCTGGTCTAGTCAGATTTGTAAGGTAGAATTGGGATCATAATAGTGGGGTGGAGGAAGCATTGTAGAACTAGAGGAAAGTTGTATACTTCGTCATTGCAACACTGCACCCTAACTGGTCCATCTCCTCCCTGTGACCTCTCTGTAAGGGGAAATTTGTTACCTACAGATGGACTTTGGATCCCCCACCTGTACTCTCTCTCATTTATAATAATAAAATTTTTAGTTCTTTGATGCCTTTTCCCTTTGACACCTCATGGTCACACAGGCTAGTGTGTTTCTTCCACGTGGTCTTTGTTACTTCTAAGCTAGATGGCTGCTTGTTTACCTTCACACCTTTAAGACCCCAGACACTATTATCTTTTGATGTCCATGCACCATCAGCTTTCTTCACCACACTTGCTGATACATACATTTGTCTTCAGTTATCCCAATGTGAAGGTAGGCACACAAATGATAAGATTTTATGTTCTTTGATGCCTGATTCCTGATCCTTTTGATACCTCATGGTCACACAGGCTGGTGTGCCTCTTCCATGTGGCCTTTGTTGTTTCTGAGCTAGATGGCTGCTTGTTTAGCTACAAGCCTTTAAGACCCCGGATGCTCTATCTTTTGATAGGCAGGCACCATCATCAGCTTGGCTACCATAGTTAGCCCTGGAGTTGGGCTGGCCCTGTCATGTTAACTGGATCTCACACCATTAATTTTTATATACAGTAACCTTTTCCCTGTGCCCCTTTTGCATTTTTTTAAGCTGCCCTAGTGGACTCATGTTACACTTGTCCTTTTACATTTCACTCACTTCACTTAGCATGATTTCCTCCAGTTCTTCCCATGCGATGACATGCTTCAAGTGTTCATCACTGCTTTTCAATGATGCATAGTATTCCATTGCATGTGCTTCCTTTTTATTATTGGTCCTAGTTTTTCTTTTCACTCCCCAGACTGAATTACAATTTCTTTTTCCTCAAGTTCACTGGTATGTCATTCTGCTGACTCAACTATGTTGTTGAGATGCTCTGGTGACTATTTCATTTTTGCTATTGGGTCTCATGTCCAGAATTTCCATTTGTTTCCTTTCCCTCATTTCTTTCTCTTCACTGGTATTCTTTAGTCCCTCAATGGCACAAGCTACTTACCCAAAACTTGGGAGGAACCCACTGAGCAGTGTTGCACAGAGATGACCTGGGGGTAAGCATTTAGAAAGCTGACAGCCAAGAAAAGCCCAGAAGGTTGCCAGGAGCTGTAACTCACGAGATGACCATGGTTTCTCTGGAGACTTTCTGCCCATAGCCTCTGTTTGATGATACAGCACTATCCCACTTCGCCCTTTCAGACATGGCTGCCTTGGGCCTTTTGAATATATTTTAAATAGTTGACTTTTAAAGTCTTTTCCTACTTAGTCCTCTGGCTAGAGTCACAGAGAGGTCGTTTCTATTGATTGATGGTTTGCTTGTTTTTTCAAGTCTACGGACGGTATTTTCTCGGTCTTTGTCTTTTCACTGGTGGCAGAGGTGGTGGGTTTTGTTTGTGGGTTGGTGTTACCATTGTGTTGTTCTTTGCACGCCTCGCATGTTGAAACTGGACCTTTTGTATAGCCATGTGATGCAGCGCCACGTGACACAGCACACTATCAACCAGCAACGCTCACAAGCAGCTTCCTCCCTCCCCTTACAGTCTGGCGTTGTTGCCACTTACAATAGTTGTTGGGTGACTTCTCAGAAATTGCTTGTCCAGAGACTTTCCTGAACTAACTTCTGTGGTGTGTGGCTACTCCACTTGGCTTTCTCACTGGCAGCTGAGGACTGGATAAATACTTCCTTAAACATCAGGAACCCACAGATCTCCCACCCACTGCTAAGCTTCTCTGTGTGTCTATTGGAGCTCCGCACCTTAAACACGCAGCAGGGCAATGGCTAACCTACCTTTGTCTCCACTTCCTGTTTTGTTTAGTCTTGGGGTGGGTCCAAAGTGAGAGCTGGGGTTTTGTCAGATCTGTCCTAAGTCCTCCGATAGACCACACTCATGCACGTGACCTTCAAGATTATTAGGACTCTGTCAATGTTTACAAAGCTCCTGTGGATACTGTGTTCCTGGTTCTTTCCTTTTAAGCTTTGACTAGTCTATTTTTATTCTAGTTGATAACTTCAACCACTAGCGTGCAAAGTTATAGCACTTCTCTGTAGGATGTGACAATATTCCTCCTCATTGAAGAGAGAAGACTTTGGGCATTGAGCAAGCTTTGAGAGCCTTGTTAGTAAGCGTCCCAGGGAACCATCAGCCTAGCCAGAAAATGGCATTGCTTGACAAACAAGACTTTGAAAGTACACCAGGCTCCACCTTCTGGGACCTGCCAAACCGCTCCAGGAAGGTGGGATGTTATATGTGCCTAGCTGCAAAAGGAGTATGAGACTAGGAAAAGCTGAAACATCAAAGCCTACTGTTATTAAATTTCACGCTCATGCTGTTGGTGAAAGACTTCAATTGATTGCCAGAGTTCTGAAGAACAGCTCATTCTAGCCATCCTTTCCCGAGTTCTCATCGCTTTTATGAAGGGGCAAATTTCCAGAATCCTTCACAGTGGGTTTGAGCTAATACTCTCCCCCAACATTTTAGAAGTCAAAAATCATTTAAATCAGGTCTAAGTCCGAAAGCTCTGGCTTCCAGGCACCAGCCACAGGGAAATGGAGAGAACAGTTGTGTCGGATGATAAAGAAATGACGAAGAGCCCATGTCACCCAACAAAGGCTCGTCAGGCCGTCTGCTGCTTCCCAACACCACGACCACCCCATCCTCCCTTAATGACAACTGCTGTTCCTTTTGTGTGGGGGGGGGGGCATCACTGCCCTCTGGTGGGAGTAGGAGGCCCAGCCTTGCTCCTGGAGAGCTGCTGCTGGCTTTGAACCGCCAACCCAGTGGGCCTCAGTCCCGCACACAACCACTCCACCACCGGGCATCTGCTCTTCTTTAAACACCCGCCCCACAACAAGCGGGAGTGGACGCGTCCATCCCTATTGATTCTCTGTTCTGCTTAATCACTATTTTACTATTTTGTTTAACTACTTGAGATTTTTTTCTACTCTTTTCATTGCATGCATACGTGACTGAGTTGCAATTATTTATGCAGAGGAACATGCTCTTTATTTCTATCAATCAACTTACAGGCTTTTGAAGCCCAACCATTTTGTTAACAATAAAGTCCACGGTGTGCAATTCAAGGCTGAAATCTACAATGACAAAAGATATCTGGGAGGGGACGGGGAACCTCTGAGGGGAGAGAGACATTTAGAAGGATGGGAGAGGAAACACAAAAGCACGGAAAAGATCGGATGACCAAAAACGTTCAGCCTGGAGTTGGCACAGATGCTCTCAGGCCAGAGAACAGACCAAAAAAATGATCACTGCAGTAATTAATGTGAAGAGGAAGAGGGGAGGAAGTAACGCTTTGGGTTCATTAGGCCAGAGACAGGCAATGAGGAGCCTTAAAAAATAGGCAGAGTTCTAAACTTGCCTTTAAAGTCATAGTTCACAATCTTTTTTCTTTCTCTAGTATCCATGAAGGATGCAACCATTCACCACAATAACAGGGGGTCGCTGCTCCCGAGACCCTCGAATATAGACACAGTGGAGAGAAGGGCACCAGAGCCCCGGGGAAGGCTGGTGATCGACAGGGGTAATTGAAACAGCCCCTCCTTGAAGTTTTGAGGTGCCTCCCTGTGGAGGCTCATTCCTCCACACTTTCCTCGGAGATCTGTGAAGAAAACACTGCCCTTTTGAAACTGAGCCATGAGGCTGTATTTCATGGTTGATTACACAATTTGCTAAACATCTCGGCTGCTTTGGTAGCAAACTGTCCGGGCAGCTCTGAATGATCATGACCCGGGATACAAAGCCTGATACAAGGCTGTCCAAGAAAACCCCCTGGATTACAAATGCCAACTCTGCTTTGCCCTTTAGAACTCTGTCCATTTTCCCTAACTCTGGAACAGTCGAACAAACCCTAACTTGCCACAAAGTATTTCTCACAATCAACTTCAATTATTGCCAAGTACAACTTTCAGACTATGGAAAAGTCTTTGGGACTAAAAAAAAAACAATAAAACAAAAACACACTCAAGTCAGAGTACATAACTGCCGTATTTTTCGGACCATGAGACGCACCTGACCATTAAGACACACCCAGTTTTTAGAGCAGGAAAACAAGAAAAAAATATACTGAACCAAAAGTATCAGTATGCTAAAATGTTCTGGGATACCGCACCCTCAGATCATAAGATGCAAAATGTGTATCTTATGGTCCGAAAAATATGGTAGTGTTTACGCCTGTTCCACCTAACCTACAAGTCCTTACCTACCAAACATGGGGATCGTGGTGAGTCTCAGCACATCCCAGGGACGACCTTTCATCTGCAGAACACTCATCCTGTAAGATGCCATCCAATAAAAGCTGCAGTCCAATTAAACTGGAGAAATCCGACATAACACAGCATGTCTTCTTCTATCAGAGATTCACTAATCATGTCTATTAGCATATTAAAGGGCCTGAAAACTCCCACATTACTTCAGTTCTTGAACCTAGAATGTCTACACATGTAGTCGATCAGATATTATTCTCACCTGATACCTATTAACCTCTTCGGATGCCATGGAAAGGCTTGAAAAATAACATTTTCCCTCAGGGTTGATGAGGCTGGAAACGGACCACAGGTGGTTCTATGCCTG